>CM050166.1:87724798-87999883 GCA_027410445.1 Discoglossus pictus
TCACTACTGGAAGGGAGGAGAGGTATGTGCCCACTAGGCCCAGAGTTATGGAGTGTAAGTTGGGCTCTTTAAAATGGCCGCCGCTGTTTTGGCTGGAAGAGTCTTAGTTTCTGTCTTTATTAGGCTGTATTGATCTTGTGCAAAAATCCAGTGCCTCAGCTTAGCATTTTGGGCCCCCTGTCTGTTGCTTATGTTCTCCCAGTGTAATCTGGTGTTAGGTATGTGCCTGTGGGTGGTCTACCTGAGAGGTTAATTAGCACTGGGGGGGGGGTCCCCTGTGCTTAGTGTGACTCACCCTGGTGTCCCTTTGGCCTCTGAGAGACACTTTCAGGAGCATCTGCTGTGTCCCCTGCTTGGCCTTCTGCTTCTTGGGGCCTGGGACTGGGATAGCTCCCACGATTTTGCCCCTTTGGGGGTGGTTGGGGTCCCCGCCAGGCCTCTGACTCTTTCTCCCCGTTGAGTCCTGCACCGCTCACCTCTCGCCAGTGTTTGGCGGGAATCCTCGGCAGGGTTATTCCGTCTGCGTAGGCCGCAGCTCCAAGATGGCGCCCGCTCCGGATCTTGGCTCTCTCTTACACCTCCTGGTGTGCCGATCCGGGAGCGGGGTCCTGGGTGCCCCGACCTCACTTCTCCGGCGGGGCAAAGATGTCTCTCCGTCTCCCCTTGTTGTTGGGACCAGGCAGGGTGCCTCTGCTGCAGGGGGGGAAGATGGCGGCCCCCCTGGCTCGTGTGTGTCTCGGGACCTCTAGACCCACTTCCTGGGTCTCAACTTGTGCCGCACGAGGAGATGGGCCCCTCTCTGTGTATTTGGGTTCCGGTGTGGGCTGTACTGGCCCAAAAATGCACTTTTCTCTGGCCCAAATCGGCAGAGCTGGAGCTCTGCACGTCTGCTCCTTAGCTGCGTTAGGTCACGCCCCTGGTGTCTATGGTTTTGATTCCACACTAATTTTGTGATAATGTCAGGGACATGGAGGGAAAACTGAAAATTATAACCCACAACATTGCATTGAATTTTTGGCAAGAAGCAAAAGCATATCTCCCATGAACACATCATTTCATACCTAGCCTGAAAGTACATATGACTACAATTCAAGAGCGACCAAAATACCAACAGGCACGAAAGGCATATACGTCAGTTGTACATACAGCCATTCTATTAAAGGATAAAGGGACATTTACCCTATTGTAAGTGCTTCATACTTTGAATGATTGCAAGATTAAATAAAAAAAACATTATTATAACATATAATATAAATCCGTTTACAAACAAAACTGTTAATCTACAAATGGCCTGTTTAGATGATTCCAGGATGCCATAATCTGTTTTGTTCCCTTTTGCTCACTACACACAGAAGAAGCGGCATGTCTGCGAGTGGGCTGTCAGTGATACATGTAAATATGGATTTTAGTTTATTGAAATCTCTGAAAAATTTATGCATTTCAAAATACTAGGAGGAATCCTTTACTGTGATGTGGTCCAAACTGTGCTGCATTAAGTGGCCCTTTACATTATTATTTCCCTTATTATTATTATCCTTAATATAAAATGTGCCAACATATTCCATAACACATAGAGTCAAAAACAATTTTCACACGTCGCAAAAGAATAAAGGGCCTGTCTTTGGGATTAAAATCAAACCTACATAGTGCTTTCCATAAAGCACCTAGCAAGATTGAAAACTCGCAAACTTACAATCTTAATGGTATAAGTGGGGTACAGAAAGGTGATAGATGTTTTGTGCATATTAATGCTCATGATGATAAGCTTCTTTAAACATTTGTGCTTTTGGTGAGATTTTGAGACAGGAGGATAGTGGAGCGAGGCAAGGAGTTCCATAGAGTAGGCAAGAGAAAAGTCCTGAGAAGTGAGAGGAGGTGATAAGAGAGGAGGACAGAGGTAGGTCATTAACTTAGTGAAGAGGGCAGTTGCGGGAGTATTTAGAGAGGAGCAGAGATATAAGAGTTGTTGAAGGCTTTATATGTTGGGGTCATAACTTCAAATGTTATTCTGGTGGCTATGGGAAACCTGTGGAGCGACTGACATAGAGGTGCTGTAGATACTGCGTATTGAATATGGTAGATGAGTCTAGAGCAGAGGTGTCCAAGTTTGGTCCTGTTGGGCCGTACACAGGCCTGGATTTGAAGATTTTCTTTCTGTGCACAGGTGATTCAATCAGCAAGACTGAAGAAGTGATTGTCTCATTTGGCTGCAGCATGGATATCCTCAAACTTGGACACACTTGGTCTAGAGGTTGCATTCATTCGAGATTGGAGTGGAGAGAGACAGCTGATGGGGAGGGCAACAAAGAGAGGTGTTTCAGTAGTGGCGGCGAAATATGATGAGTGAAATAGAATTTCAGTTGTGTCTTTTGTAAGATGGTGATGTATTTTGAAGATGTTTTTAAGTGAAAACGAAAAGATTTTGTGATTGATTGTATGTAAAGAATGAGATAGGGCAGGATCCAGTAGAACCCATAGACAACGGGAGGTGGGACTGATGGTGGCATTGTCAACAGTGAGAGATATTTGAGGCGTGGAAACTGTGGTAGAGGGTGGGAAGATTAGGAGCTCAGTCTTTGACATGTTGATTCTGAGTTGCTTCTGCTAACAAGCCAAGGAGGAGGATGTCCTGGTTAATCAAAGTACAAAGACCTCCCACTCATGTCCCTACAATTGCGCTGTCCCAAGTACTGTTAGAATTAATAAAAAAAATGTATAGGTAAAGCTTTTGTGAATTAGTATAAGAAGTTATATAGAAAGTAAACAGGAACATATAGATACATTCCAGACTTGTTAGATAGCCAGTCTCATATTCCTATATCAGTAAAAGATAGAGGAAAGGTTTATAGCACAGAGAAACATTAAAAGTAGTGGAGCCAGACAGCCTGCTAGTGGAAATCTAAAAAAAAAATATATACATTAGGCCCACCAGTGACAAACTTTTTTAATGATATATGGAAATTTCCCAAAATATTTAAATTTGACCAGGATACTAGTCCTTCCCAAACATGGCAGAGCATGATCTCTGCTGAAAGCAGACAATTTGTTTACCTTTAGTTCTAACGAGGATGAACAGTGCAGTTTACACCTGGTAGGCAATCAGTAACACTTATAAGGTACGCAATCATAACTCTGTGAAAGTCAAGGATTTTTTTCAATAACCAACATATTATCAGAAAGCTTTCAAGCTTTTGTTGATACCCTCTTTAGATTTATTAACACTCTATACCATAACAATGGTTTAGATTATGGCAAATGCTCTAAACTCAGAGTGTTTTGAATTATGTAAGGTTACCAAACATGGCTGTCCCCTCTCTCCTCCTTCAATTTAGTCCCAACCCTTGTATAGCCTAATCAGAAATTACCAATAGATTCACAAAGTGACATTAAGTGTTTGTAAGATAAAGATGGGCACATTTGGTGATGATGTGCTGCTATACACTTGCAACACCACAAAGTCAAAGTCCCCACTTATCCTAAGGCACAGTTCCACTTAATCCCTGATAATAAAGTAAATGTACACAAAACTGAGATGATTTTCCTTACAGAATGCCCTGATGTTTAAAATAGGATATTTCAAATATATGACCACAGTAGTCCTTTAACCCCTCTGCACCACAGGCATTATTACCATCCCAGTATATATGAAAGTGTACCATGTTCAAAACTGTTATGATTAAGTCTTTTTTTGTTTTAGCTTTTTCATTTATGGGCATTCTAAGTACCATATTTACTTTGTTTACGGCTTTCTAAGCATACATCATGTCCCAATAAAAAGATTAAAATCCATTGAGATTGAAAATTCACCCAAAGTAGTTAGTTAAAACTTTTAAAAATAAACAAAACTGTAAAACAGGATATAACCTGGAATGAATATGATTGTAAGTAACAAGCCTGTATTAGTTTTTACATTCCTTGTTAATGTCTGAAAACAAATTGTTATTCTTCAAAAGTAGACAAGGAATTTCCAGGTCCGTATGTGGAGATGAACTGTAGCAGGTGATTAAGACAATCCCTCAGGTACATATCTCTCTGATGCAAACTCTCCTCATTGTGAAGCTCAAAGGGAAACAATGCATTGGTTGACACACAGAAAACAGAGGTGCCTAATACAGAAAAGGGGACATTGGAAAGAGCATTTTTCAGTTTTTATAAAGGAAATATTAAATAATTTATAGGCTGTGCTCACTTGAATTAAGGGGAAATTAACGAACGTTCTGGTTTTTCAAACAGATTGAACAATGTGACACTTTTATTGAATGCAAGATTTAAAAACTATTCAAAGGAATGAATGATTAGAATGCAAGCCAATAATCAATCTCCACCACTGACATGAGTTCATAGATAAAAACGCAGACCACTGCCCAAAAATCTAAACAAGTTACAAGGTTTTTATCTAGGAGGATTCCTTTAGAAAGCATTTTTAGGTTTTTGGATACTCTTTGTCTTATGGAGTGGTGATTTTGTCCATATGACCATATTTTTGAGTAGTGGGGTAGCGTGTTTTTTGTCTAGATTCTTCCTATTAATACATATAAGAAGTGTATTGTCAGGTTGCTTATAATAAAAATCTGCTTTGTACTGCACAACTGGGTTCTGTTCCCTTCCTCCTTCCCATCTGTTTCATTATCTATGCCTACTTGAAGGATCGAAGCATCTGGATCCCTCTTCACTTAAACAATATATTGATGAACAACCTACTTAACACACAATCCCCTTTGCTTAACACACACACACACATATATATATATTTCTTGTTAAAGCTGCTAATGATAATTTACAAAGGAACATCTTTCAGAAAACAGAAAACCTACCATGCTTCAATGTGAGAGAAATCTCAAACAATAAGATAGCAATTAAAACATCTTCTTCTGTTACTTCCCTTCTCAGACTCAGTTTTGCGTGCGCTTCTGACATTGAGAACCTAAAAGATGGTGTAAGCAGCAGTGTTAAAGCATACTAAGACAATAAAATATTACAATTATATCATATCAAGTAAATGGTACATCTATTTTAATTTGAACATCATTTCTTGCCACTCATATTCAGAGGAGGATGGAATAAAAAGATCTGAGTTATTTCTAACTTGATTAGCAAGTGAACTAAATTGCACCACTGAGCATAACTATGTGTAGATACACTGGCATGTCAAGGCAAATACGTGGTGGTTTATGTGGTGGTTTATGGGGTGGTTACTATGAAGGTGTGTAATGGTGGAATGGGAGAATGTAACAGTTAATACACTGCTAAGTCTGTTTATTTTTTTAATGAATAAATATTCTTGTTCCCAGCCATCCCCTAAAGCATAGTGGATTTATTGAGGCTTTTCCAAAAACTGTCGTTTAGCGTGAGTGATATGATACAAGTAAAAGAGTTTTTGGATAGGGCGGTCCAGGACTCAAGTCACGCTTCTTGGTCTTGAGGGTGATTTCGGTCTTTTCCCATGAGGTTATATATTTATATTTGTGACCCTCCAGGGGTGTATGAAGGAATCATAAATCATATTCTTAACATTTCACATGTTAATATATCTTCATCAGAAATCCGAGCATATAATTTAGTAAGTATGTCAGTTTTTTAGTGAGTTGACTTTCTTTGATATTGATCTGTCACCCAATGCCACTATCTCATTGTGAATTTGGTCAATAAGCAAGCATTAGAAGGTAGAGGAGTAGATGTTTTGGGAAGCCAAATAACCGTGGCCCAAGAGCAGGGGGACATAAGTAAATTTTACAACGATACCCAGTTTGGTTGGTGGGTTAACAAGAGGGTTGTAGTATAGTTTAAAATTTGGGTAGGAAAGTCCCCTTTTATATTTGTGTCGATACATAGTGAATGTTGCTATTCTAAATGGTTTGTTTCACCAAAACAATTGAAATACAAGTATTTACAATTTATCAAGTTCTTTAAATTTAATGACAATTTTTAGTGTGCAAAAAAGATATAATAAACAGAGGAGAATGTTCATGCCAGCAACTGAGGCCCTCGCTTTGCGAGGGCTGCGGCTCGCTACGCGAGACCGCAAGCATTAGCAACAACTCGTACGCTCACAACTATATATGTGATCTTATAACACTTAGCAGATAAATGAGTCTTATCTCCAGAAATCAGCAACTTTTCAAAATGGCCTTTTTGATCCAGCATACTAATCATAGTACGGATATTGTAGCAGGTATTGCTACTCCAAACCACATGCTAATTAGCTGCCTATACATATCTTTAACCTATGCAAAAGGACAGAGGTATCTGGGGTAATAATTGAGGATTAGATCAGTCACCCTTATAATCACACACATCCATAGGGTGAAATAATATTGCCCCTCCAATGTGAGATTAGAAAACAAGCTTGTGGCAATATATTTAATCGAATAAGCCAATTTTTAACTCCTTTCTTACCAATCCAGGATTTTTTAAGAGTTTTTAATCGCCGCTGTGATCTACTATTTATTAAAGTGAAAATTGTTAAGATTTAAAGAAAATTGTCCCAAGTATTTATGTTGGCTTAATCTCATAGCTTTCTCTGTTTAAGTCAAGGCCAGTTTTGATTGTATTATTTTAGTTACATTTTTAAAGTTGCGTTGGCTCTGCCTGCAGCTTTCTTTGTCTGAAAAGTTGTCTCTTTATATGATTTGAAGCTAATTTGCTAAAAACTAAAATACCTCTAATAAAGACTTTATGTGCTACCTAGACCCAACCTATATTAGAATCTGAAGTACTATTATTATTAAAGTAGAATTCAATGTATTGAGCTATTTGCTCTAGAATATATGGATCTGCACATCTCATTGAGTCTATTAGAGAGGTATCAAGTAAGAAAGTATCAATTCTAGAGTAAGTTCTATGTTCTGGGGATGAAAAGATCTCCAAGCGTGTACAAGATATAGCTCAGATAAAAGGGATATGATTTGTTCAAGTTTGCCTGAGTTGGATGTATCTAGAATTGTAGAAGAGCGATCCAGTTTGGGGTCAAGGGTTAGGTTAAAGTCTCTCAATTATTATTTTGCCTAAGTTCATGGTTTTTAGACTTTGTAAAAGGTGTAGGAGTGTATTGTGGGGGTATGTGGTTGGGGAATATAAAAACATCAATGATAATTTGGTGTTCAGGAGATGGCCGTTTAGGGATGACATAGTGGCCTTCTGGATCAGTAGATCTTTGGTTTAGAATAAATTGTAAATCTCTATTAAAAAAATAGCTGCCCGCACTCTTCCTGGAAAGAGATAAGTTTCTTGGTAGATAAGCTGGGATCTATCGCCAGTCAGCCCTGGGAGGTGTAAGGTAGACTCATCTGGGGAAGATTCTGAGGGGGGAGACAGAAAGAAACAAAAATTCACACATTTTAACAAATAAGGTCAAAGTTTCAACCGGAGTATTTTTACTGGTCCTATTCTGCAATACTAACTAGGGAGGAGAGTACAGCACCTTGTCTATCGCTTAATTACTATCTGAAGAGCCAGTGGGCTATTTAGAGGTTTAAAACCAGAGATTTGATAACGTTTTCACGAATACTCCAGGTAGGTAGAAATTCTCTATGGCATTTTAAGAGTTAAGTAGAGTATATCGCCAACAGAGCAAAACTTCAGTTAAATGTCTCTTGACAATTCTTATAATTCTTATAAATATAACAAAAACTGAAGAATTCCAGATAATCCTGGCATTGGAATAGTTCCCTGGTAAAAGTAAGCAGGGAAGTTGATATTGACTGCATAAAAGCTTAATGTAGTATATACAGTTTCAGTATTTTCTCTTCAGTAGATTTTTTAATATCCACAAGGTGGCGGTATATCACATGTTAAATTCTGTATTCTTCTTTTGTAGCAATGTTTACGCAAAGTTTTTTTTTCTATACAGTACAAAGAAAAATCAGCAACTATTTCTGCACACTTTATATTTTGAGGTCTCTTTTCTTTGATCTCAGGGTTAATCTGTAGAGAAGAACAGCGTTTCTGTTGTTAAATATAAGAGATTATGTTGTAATATATCTTATACTTGGTGCAAATAGTGTTAATACATTAATCTTTCAATAATTATCTGTAGCCATTAATATTATCCTTTTTTTATAATGCACCAACATATTCTATAGGGCTATACAGGGTAATATATGTGAGTCCTTTATTAAGGGGTCTCCCCTTTGTATTCTTTTTGTGTGTGATTAAAGTATGCCCTGAGAGATGATGTTGCTTGTTATGGTGCAGTAATGGCGGCCAGTCAGTGTGGGGCTAAGTGAGTCTGGGTCCAACCTTGTCACCAGTGTGTGCTCTCAGCTGTATCTCTGCATAGTAAAGCCCAGGTAGGCTGTGTCTCAGCAGATCTCGGACTCTTAAAGACAGTTCAGGTGGCCTTCCAAATAGCCCCAGGAGATGGAGCCATGGTGGTTGGTACACAAGGCACACTTATGGTTTCAGTGTCCAGCTGGGTCAGAATCAGCAAGTTAGATAATGAAATGGCTGAGCAATACATGTCTGCTCTCTTAGGGCCTCATTCAATTGCAATTTGGCCAATTGAATAGGGCTCTAAATAAGCACATAGCATCTTTTTTTAAAGAAGTTTTTAGTCAGTGAAAACCTTGTTTTTGGATAGATGTTTACTAACTAAAAACGCCTTTAAAAAAATATGTTATGTTCTTACTTAGAGCCCTATTTAATTGGCCAAATTGCAATTGAATGAGGGCCTTAGTGTTTGCTCCGCCACCTAGCCACCCAATCTTTTTAATAACAGGTTAATTATTATAGTTGTAAGGGAATGATAAACTTAGTATATTAAAAACCTCTAGTATACCAGTGACCAATATATTCCCCTTGGTAGTCAAATTGACCAGACTATAATCAACCAAAGCTTACATTCACATATACATACTCACAGGTGCCTTAATGCAGATGTAGATATTTTGGATCCACGCATATCTGTTCTTACTCTCCTGCTTGCCAAATAATAACCATGTATAAGTCTTTCTGCTTTGGAGGTAACGGTCACTTGTAAATTCTTTGCATATGCAATTAGCTAATGAATAATTTACAACAATAATTGAAAACTTACTAATTAATATTTACATGTTTTACTAAATTCAGTATAATTTAAACACATATTGGTGTCCATGGTTGCTATCAATGAGAGTACATAAAAAGTATATATTATTTGCAAATGTATGTAATAGTAAATATTTATGTAAACAACAAGTAGAAACGTACTGTGACTAAGTGCCTTCTGTGTAAATATAAGTCATACAGAACAGTTTTTGTTGTCAAAGAACATTTAAAATAACATTTCATGCTCAATAATGTTTCATGATGAGTGACATTATAGTTAGAATATGTACATTAAAAAAGATTTCATCAAATTTTTTTTTCTTGATTTGTGATATTTCCCTGTCAATAATCCTTTATTCCCAAAGCAATTGCTAAACCTGAACATGTGCAACCTGCCAGTGAGTAATTAGGCAAGCATAAGTAATTATGATTGCACAAAGATTAAGAGTAACCTAAGAGAGGGATTAGAAACCTACAAATTCCAATATATGTTTACTCGGTGCCTATCTACTATCTGTCCCGCACAGAGTTCTGAACACTGTGGTTGAATGCTGAGCCACAGCACCACCTGGTAGGGAAAAAAGTTAATGCAGGCAAAAACAATATTCTCCCCTCCGATGTGGTGCATAAGGCGCGCCGACAGAAGAGGCCTTGGGCTTTGAGAGGCGCTGCCCGAGCCCTGGAGGGCTGAGGGCCACAGCGCGAGACATAGCGACAGACTCGCTGTTGATTCAGCGCCTGGTCGAGTAGCGCCATGTCCAGAGGAGGAATAATGGTTTTGCGCTGCACTGACTTTGTTTTTGTCACCACCAGTGGCGCTGTGGCGACAGTGTGCAACCACAGTGTTCAGACTTTGTGCGGACAGGATAGTACGAACAGATCCGTTTACTTTATGAAAAAATACACTGTTTATTAACTTAAAGCTACAAAGTACTTGTTATTAAGCCGAACAAATGCCATAACAAAACCCTTGCTCAGGCAAAGGCCTGTGTCTGAAGTTGCCTCTGTTCAGTAGACAAGTGAGAGCAATCTGGAGATAGGGGAAATAGTCCACAATAAGCAACAGTGACACTACTGTTTGAAAAAGTAGACAGCAGTTAGAGACCATGCAAAAGGGAAGAACCCGCTGGTGAATAAGTTAACTGCTAGCAGAATCAAATTATAAAGTTCAGACCTGCTGCACCCAAATCCAGGCACCACTTACTGGGATTTATAACAGGTCTTTTTCCAGAATAGCTATGATTAAGAGAACAAGGTTTAAAATTATTTTTTTCTTGCTAAAGCCATTCTTTGCAGCTGCTATTTGTATATATTTTTTATACTGGACCTTTAAATTTGAATAACAGATGAAAACGGGACTTTTCTGCCTAAATTACTCTCTCAGGAAAATAATTTGAACCCAAAACCTTTTGACATAAAAGTAATATTAAGCTGTTATCCTCCCTTTTGAACTCTTAGTTATGCATCAATATTTACACCATGTCCAGAATTAGCCATGATAACTTTGTAAAAACACATTAAATATATTTTCCCAAAGTATTTATTTTCTCCAATTTTTAACCTGTATTTATTTTCCTTGTGCTATACGCTATACCTTTTCATAGTCCTGTGATGTGAATTGCTGGGATGCAAGACAGAGTGGAGCTCCTGGGTTTACTGCTCTCCTCAGGCTGTGATGCACAAGGGGAAGGATGCATTGGCTCTGGGATGTGTCCTTGCAATACACAAACATGCCAAATGCATCCAGCAGATTAAAAGGTACCACACTTAGGTCCTAAGGCAGAGATGAATTTCATGGAGCAAAGATAGAGAAGGGATATCAGATATGTCAATATATTTATGTTTCGTTTTGTCATAGGCAAATACAGATGTGCTTCTCCCTTCCCATGATGAAACTAGTTATTTCTTCCCCTGTTTCTATTTTACTCCCTCCCTTTCTTTTCTTATACATTTCATTGCTTTTCATGCACTGTTCAATTCAGCTTCTTTTTACTTTGTTCCTCTTAGCTAGCTATGACTGAGTTTTTCAACCTGATTGCCAGCTGCATTTTAAAATGTGCCCCAATCCCTGGGCAAGGTTGGTCTATGCATAAATACAATTGCTTTAAATGACCATTGTAGTGGCCATATTATTTGTTCTTTATTTTTTTAATTTATAATTTATCAGAGATAAAATAAAGTAAAAAAATCAATGGAACATTAAAAACATATAACTGAACTTTGGTGTTCAGTGGATATACGTTTCTCCACCTATTAGATGTCCAGGGGACTGTCCATATTCTTCATTGACAGTGGCCTATGAATACATTTAGGAGAACCTCCAAGCCAGAGTCCTCCCTCACCCCTTGACGACCTATTTAAGGGGTGGCTGCTCTACATTAAATGTAACTTCTAAAACTTACATTTGAACTTTTCTTTTCTTCAATACTGATTTTGAATGAATCCTACTATATGAGCCACTATAGTGGTCCTTAAAGTAGAATGGCTCAACATGTAAGATAGTGTAATGTTAAGTCTTAAATGTTTTAACAAGTAAAAGCCAACCTTGCACAACTTTGTAAATGTTGTAGTTTCCCCTGGAGTAGATGACACCAGTGTGCTGCCTCAACAGTGGTGGTCTATGTGACTCTCTTATATGCAATATGGTTAGTGGACAGGCCTGTAAAGAGACTCACTTTACCAGTATGTGAGACAGGTCTTTCCCTTGTGCAGGGAGGCAGATCTGGGGACACTAGTAGTACGCTCAAGTCAGCTACCCCATATGCAATATTATATAGCTCCGTCTACCTAGTAGCCTCACTGTACAAAAACTGGAAATTACAATGAAGGCCACGTCAGAACAGTCAAGTGCAAGGAAAAAGGTTTGGTACATGATGAAATCCCAGCCATCATAATGGCTGTTGCAGTTTTTGGGGGCAAAAGCTTGGGGTGGAACAGGGATCGTGATACTTACCATCTGGTCCAGTAAATGCACTTTCCGTTTTGAACATGCTCTTGGGACAAGAATCTACATATGACCAGAAATTGCACTGGACAGGGAATAAATAGCTGATGATCTATATCCTCCCCATATTTCTTTCCAGGAATAAATACACTGGTATTTCTGCTTTCTAAAACTAAATGAAAACAGATTTGTTGGTGGTTGCATATTATTAAGAGATTTATACTAAAAATCATTAACTCTGCAATGCTCAAGATAGAGTATTAGATCCAACAATTGATTTACTTTTAAATCACCAGCGGGTACCATATTGTTAAAATAATCCCAAACTAGGAAAGTATTGATATGATAAAAATTTGATTACCGTAAGTAATGCTATTAAGTCAATTACATGTATGAGTTCTGTGTAGAGCCACAGTTTAAAAGAAATATAGATGTAGAGGTTGGGTAATAAGCATAAACTGTTAGTTTAGTTTACTGGAATACTGAAATTAGTATATTTACAGATTTGTTGTATAAACAACTCCTTACCATTAAAAATGTCTCTAGACATTAGCCTTATTACATGTTCCCATTGCCTATTTTTTAGAAACACCTTCTGTATCCTTTCAAGCAACATATAGCAATATATGAAGAAATACGTTTCCATTGCAATATAAGAATCTGGAAGATTACATGCAAACAAGCTCACAATGGGCCTCATTCTATTATCGTCCGCAGCCGTTGCGGGGCCGCAAGGACCGGCCGCAAGCTATTCTGCTATTCTATTCCCTTACGGCCGTAGGCTCCGGCAGGCTTGCGGCCGGTGCCTTGCTATCTCTTGCGGCCGCTCGCGCCGGAGGAAAGCCTTTGATCTTAAACGGCCGCAAGAGATTTGCAATTCAATTGCTCCGGGGAAAGCCTCTTCTGCAAGGCTAAAAACGAGCCGCAGCTTACTTGCAGGAAGAGGTCTCGCTAGCACCAATTAAGCACCTTAAAATAGCTCAATAAAGCCATCCTGCAATTTGAGAAGACTATAAAGGGATTTTAGTTGTTAGAAAAAATAGCACATAAATTATCCTGTACTCAAATCCGTAAAATTTTAATTTTTAATATCCGTAAATATCCATGTAAAAAGTCCAGAGTGCTTGGAGGCACCGTCAGACACACCCCAAGCCGCAGCCGAAAATAAACAGTTGATTTGAACTCGGGTTTGGCGCAGATGTGCAAGCTTGAGAGGGGGGTTCCTTTTAATCCTCATGTCCCCCAATATGATCCCTAGCATTTACAGAGCTGTACAGTGCAGGCTTGAATTTATTTTTGACTTTTTATATTTCACAGATTACGGCCGGTTCCAGAGATAGTGCGGGCCGGGCCGTAAAAGGAGATCCTTGCGGGGCCGTATAATAGAATCGCGAGTTAACTGAACCCTCGCAAGGAATCGCAGCCTTACGGACGATTTACGGCCGATAATAGAATGAGGCCCAATGTATGCAGTGGCGTTGCTAGAGCTTCTGCCGCTCGGGGCTGCGAGGGATGCAGTTTGGTCCGCAGATGCGGACCCTCGCGAAGCGAGGGATGCAGTTTGGTCCGCAGATTCGGACCCTCTCGAAGCGAGGGATGCAGTTTGGTCTCATTTGCAGAGGTGGAGGCTCCAACGTCGTATGTGTTTGTCCGCAAATGCGGACCCTCGCAGAGGTGGAGGCTCAAAGGCGCCTCACACGCGGTTACAAACACCCACACACACGATTTACTTAGAAAAAAAAAACATTACGACCTCGGAATCGACCTTAACGTCATAAACTCTCACACGCACGACTTAGAAAAAAAACATTACGACTAAGGTAAAATACAACCTTAACGGCCGAACTGGGCGCAAAGGAAAACAGGCAAAACACAATAAATACACACAAAAAACACATAAAAAACTTACCCACAGCAGGGGGGGGGGGCCTCCAGGACCTCTGCAAATGAAGTTACAACTCCATTTAAGTCCAAACTCACAAGTTTAAACACACGAAAATCCCCTAAGCGAGAGAAAAAATGGTCGCCGAAAAAAAAGAAAACGAGGCTACAGGACCCTAAACACGCAAAACAGAGCCCAACACGTAGGACTTACACCAGGTAGTACAACAGAGTATCGCAAAATCATTCCGATGCGCGTAACACACATACAATATAGCCGCCATTTTAAGACAATGTACACAATAACGTATCTGAAAAGGCGGATTTCCGCCTAATAGCGGCTTTGCCTCGCGCACAAAGCCTATATATAGGGCACAATTAGCCCACAGAGCTCACACTTTCTCCTCAGGTGATGACAGTCTGAGCTGGACGTTTTCGGCTGCCGGAAAATCCAAAGAGATTGGTTAGCTCTTCAGATATTGATGTGCTGGATATTTCTTATTGATAGGTAAAGTATATTAATTAATTTATTAGTAATTAATAGAAAGAAAAAAAGCAGAGAAAAAAATATCATTACTGCATTTTGCAATATCTGTACTTTAGCACGGTATTAATCGTTAACCATTGAAAATGTGTTATATTTATTGATTAATTAATTTTTAATGAGATTAATTTTATTAAGTCTTATTAATAATATTATTAAACAATAATAAGTATTATATAATACATTACTGCATTTTTGCCAATATCTGTACTTTAGCACGGTATTAATCATTAACCATTCAAATATGTTTATTCATTGATTAATTAATTTTTAATGGACATTAGATTCTTATTTATTACTAATTATTAAAAAAAATGTGTTTATAACAAAAAAAAGAATGTCACTGGAATTAGATTTTCACATTGATGCTCAACGTATGTTATCTTCATTTAATTATTGTTATTCATTATTATGATTATAATTAATGTTCATTAATTAATCAATTAGTCATAATAACACATTTAGTAAAAGAAAAAAAAATGTATAGTTGTTTACATTTTGTGCTTGCTACTCAACTATTAATGTTCAGTGATCATTCATACAGAGAAATTAAAGTAAAAAAATTCATAAAAATATATCTCCCTTTTGCACTGAATTTAGATAGTACGGTTGTTGATGATTCTTAAAAGCTCATTGTATTAAGGTACAGGATCCTTAAACCGTTTACAATATTATATCACTTACTTACATTTACAGTGCATTGAATTTATTTTGTAGCTAGCTAATTAAAACATAGCAAGAACATTAATAAGCCTTTTTTCAATTTCTTTTCTCACAGTTGGATTATCTGCCACGTGACTACACAGGAGGGCTGTTTGGAGCATTTTATCTGCGAATTACATCACCTTCACAGGTCTATCATTTTAAAATATTTATATTTAGAAGTAAAAATATCATAAAAATATATCTCCGCCCTTTTGCACTGTAATGTTAGATATACTGTTGTTGATGAGTTCTGTTATATTAATTGTATTAAAGGTATAGGATCCTCAAACCGTTTACATAATTATATCACTTACATTTTACAATGGCATTGGATTCTATTTTGGTAGATATGCTAATTAAAACATAGGCAAACATTAATAAGCCCTTTTTCCAATTTCATTTCTCACAGTTGGATTATCTGCCCCATGTGACTACACAGAGGGGCTGTTTGCAGCATTTTATCTGCAATTACAGTAACCATTCACAGGTATATCATTTTAAAATATTTATATTTACTTTACAGCATGCATGTATGAAAAGAACAACAAGTACTTTAAGTAATAACATAGGTATTTTTACTTCTTTTCACAGATTTGTGACATCGCCACCACCCGCGATACAGGGAGTCTAACATTACAGAATATTAATTGACAGAGGTAAATGATTTTGTGATGACATTTGTTAACACAATATAATATGAACTATTGATTTGCGTTGAGTAATGGTATTTCATACATTCATTTAATAAAAAAAATTAATTATGATTTTTGCATCTTTTTACAGATTTCTCACGTCTACACCTGCTCAAAACAGGAGCATTTTCAGATTATAGAACAGCTAGATTTACAGGTATATCAGAAGGAAAAAATATATATATAATAAAGATTTTATGGTGTATTCCTGTATTCAGTTCATCATTATGTTACTGCTCAGTGACAGGGATAGCACCTTAGAAGCAGTTAAATATTTATATTTCATGTATTATATTAGGTCAATTGCTCTTTTGTGTAGCTTCTTCTTTAGGAAACACGATAAATGTTTCGTTTTCCATTCATGATATAGACACACCTAGCAGAGAGTACACCCAGAGACATCAAACACCCAGAGACACAGACAGCCAAGAGACACAGACAGCCCACCTGCAAACAACAGAGAGAAAGTAGAATCCTCTACACCACTCACCTGCAAAACAACCAGAGAAATAGAATCCTATACAGCACTACACCAAGACACACAGAAATACAGAAGCCCACACAGACACATAACACACACCCAGAGAGATACACAGACCCACAGACACACAAAACACACCCAGAGAGATACACAGACATACAAACACACACCCAGAGAGATACACAGACCCACAGACATACACAGACCCACAGACATACAAACACACACCCAGAGAGATACACAGACATACAAACACACACACAGAGAGATACACATACCCACAGACATACAAACACACACACACAGAGATACACATACCCACCGACATACAAACACACACCCAGAGAGATACACACCCAAACATACAGGGAAGAAAACCCAGAGAGACACAAACCCACAGATATCCAGACATACACACCCAGAGAGACACACACCACAGACACGCAGAGAGACAGACAGCCAGAGACACAGACACACACCCACAATACATCCAGGGACAAACCAGAGAGACACAGTACCCACAGATATCCAGACACACACACACAAACATGAGACGCAGACAGCCATAGAGACGCAGACAGGCCATAGAGACGCAGACAGCCATAGAGACGCAGACAGCCATAGAGACGTCAGACAGCCATAGAGACCGCAGACAGCCATAGAGAACGCAGGACAGCCATAAAGACGCAGAACAGCCATCATTTTTAGAAATATATGACAGGGTAAAAAATAGATGTGTAATAAAATTAAGGTCATTCTAATAGTCTATTCCAATTACAGATTACAATGGCGGGACAATGCAGAAGATAAGAAAGAATATAAAAGAAGAATGGCAAGGAAAAGGAAGCAGAGATGGAGAGATGCACAGACCCCTGAGACTTCACAACGTTTAAGGGAAGAAATCGACAGAGACTTCTAAATAAAAGAAAAATGGCGTAGAAAAACAACAAAATTAGTCTGCTCGAGTTTCAAAGAAAAGAAAAAGTAAACAAAAAAATGTCTGTAAAACTGTCTCAAATGAACCTATTTTGCTTGCTGATACTAATGTTGATAGAGATAACACCAATGTAGATGTACAAAGTTCAAATGAAATTATATTGATGAGAGGTCATGATAGTCCTTTCTTTAGAGCACTAACAGTAGACACTAATTATTGTAGATTAATGAATGTGGTTTTGTCAGTTTTGTGGGGCTTATCATTTTCAGAAAGAACAACCAACTGATGGAGAGAGTTTATTAGTTGCTGTCAGAAAGGAAAGGAAGACTTCCAGAGTAGACAGACCATTCTCAGAATATTTAAAACGTATCATGAGTGATCCTACATTTCCCATAAGCAGTGGCAATTTCATTTGCTTCAATGGGTGCAACATTAGCCGAAAATGTACCAGGTAACATGGTCCTTATTGGTTTTGAAAGTCCAAGGACAAATATACCACCGGACTTCCCATTTACACCCAGAAACAGGAGAGCAAAGGACATTTGCACAGTTATATGTACTCGATACAATGGAAGCTGTGGAACAACGAATGCTGCTTCCTGAAAATAGACAATGCTTACCCATAGTCTTTGAACAGCTTGATAACATTATGGCGAACAACCCTTATAGTCAAGCATACAAAAAATTAGCGGAGGTTGAAAAAGAACAACTGGCACATGCGCAAAGACATCATTTGCCAATGCCAAGAGTTAATATGGTTCTCAAAAGGGATCGCCATACTGATCAAAGACGCTATAATTTACCAACAGCAAATAACGTTGCCATGGTATTTAAAAATGCTGATGGGGAGGCGGAGCTTGTACCTGCAAGGAGCTGGACGTGTTTGCCCAGAGCTCCAGCACAACATCGCACAATTGGGCTTATTAAACGCCCTGAGAGTGCCAAAATCGGACCCAAAGTGGCTGGGGAAGTAGAGGCGACCCGGAACCCCTGGTACTCTTTTGGAGTCCAAGAAGGGAGGTACAGCGGCACCACGGCGGAGACAGAAGGGAGAAGCGTCCCCCAAAGCAGCTAGCTGCCCCCCCTGCTGTGAGGCACTTGAAGAGACCGCCGGGGAGAGGTTCGGCGCATTGGAGATCTGTCTGGGCAGCGTGGTGAGGTCTGAACAGGGGGCCCTATCAGTTAGTGGCTGGGCATAGACCCGGGGAGACCGGGCGTCGGCCATTTTAACTCACCACACGGAGAGAACTCCGGATTGAGGCCTGGGGGCAGCACATACCCTGTAAGCCTGCAGTGTCCCCCTGAAAGAGCCCGGTGGCGGCTGGTTCCGGCCGGAGGGGTGCTGGGGGGTCTGTACCCAGACCTGGAGCCCACAGGGCGGCAAGATCAAACTACAAAAAGCCCGCGAAGATGAGTGGTGGCCATCTTAGGCTGCTAGCCAAGTGAAGAACCTAAGGCCTTATTACTACTGCAACTGGGACTTTGTGGTAATTGAAGAACAACTACAGCCTGACCCTTAAAAACTGTGAGTAAACAGCTTCATTGCAGGCCCAGAGATCCCTATAATACTACATCTACATTCACAACTATTGTCTGCCAGTGCTACTGAGCTGTTCGGAACCTACAAGTGGCAATGTATAAGTATATACCCAGGAAACAGAGATTGACACACATGACAAGTGTGATAATGGCAAGGCAGTTCGGCATTACTTTTCAGGCTGCAAACTTTCAGGCTTCACTTGCGAGAACCAACTAGATCTCTGATTACTAAGATCAATTCAACTACTTTACTTGCTTATTGAACACTGTTACAGTGTGGACAGAGAGTAATGTAGGTCTAATATGATCCACCGGGGGAGACCTTGACAGATCATTGCATAGGCAACACAGCACGCCACAACTTGTAAAACAACAGCCGGAATTCAGCTCTACCAGAAAACACATCCCTGAAAGGGGCAGTACATCTACGCGGCAACTTAAGTATTTCATATTCTGTGAAGGGCCCACTGCAGCCCAAGATGGGAAAGAGTAAAAAATCCCTTCCACTTAAGAGAATCACGGACTACTGCAAAACCCCCTGAAACTCCTGGTGATGTGAGATCTGACCCTTCTGAGGAATCGGAGGGGGAGGACATACAAAAAGCAACCCAGGCTGATATAAATCTATCCAAGAATGCGTTGGCACAAATTGAAAACTGTTTCAAGCTTACACGACTAAAACGGTGGATGCAATCAGGAAAGACATCCAGGACCTAGGTCAAAGAAACCCACCAACTAGAAGAAACAGTTGATCCAACCTGGTTGAAGCGCAGGATAGAGACAGGAGGAGACGCATCACCACGCGTCACGCATTGCGGCTCTGAGGGACAAGTATGAAGATCTAGAGAATCGATCTAGAAGACATAACATACGAATAAGGGGGATTCCTAAAGCGATAATGAATCTGAAAAGATATATTATGGACTTGCTTATTGTGATCTTACCAGAAGGGGCAGAAGCGGACATTGATATAGAAAGAGCGCATAGGGTGCTAGGAGCTTCTGCGAATATGGATACCCCTAAGGATGTCATTGTCCGATTCCTCCCGACAACAGTCAAGGGACATAATACTAGCTGCAACCCGAAAGATCTCGGATCTTAGAGGACCAGATGATGCTCAACTCATGGTGTTTGCAGACCTCTCTCCTATCACGTTGACCAGGAGAAGAGAAATGAAACCGGCATTGGGAATACTCATCCAACATGGTATCCAATACCGATGGGGCTTCCCTTTTGCCCTGATTTTTCAATATAAGGGAAAAACCCACACGGTCCAAAGTTTGGAAGACTGCCAGTCATTGCTACAAATGCTGCATATAACTTCGGATGGTGGCCATAGAGACCCGGAAAATCAGCGTGTGACCCTGAATCCTCTCCCTAAGAGACAATGGACCTCGGTTCCTCTCAGGAGTAAAAACAGAATTGGAGAGGCTGACACGTTAGAGGCCTTGACTATCCCTCCAGAGAGACATACCAAGACTCCTGAGCCCCAAGCTGGAGGGGTCTAAGAATCTTTCCTCGCGGTTGCACGGGACTTTTTTATCTGGATTTCGTGGTCTGGAGAACCTGCTAATCTCAAAAATGTTGTTTTTTACAGTTGTGACTCTTTCCTTTTCAGCTAGTTAATATGCTGCTAGTTATAATGTTGGTTAAATAATCTGCATTGTCGAGGGTATCCCCCCTCTCCTTAGTTGGAACTTTTTGTACCTCAAAGAAATGTATTACCCCTTCCTAACGGGGCCGTATTAGAGAATGGCGGGTCCATTACTCTCTCCCCTAGAAGCCAGGATCTACGATTGGCGTAGGAAGTTATGTGTATTAAAATTTTTATGTAGGATAGTACTCCTTGATAACTGCGAAGATATTGATCTTCTTGTGAACTCATTTGTTAACTTGTCTTTTTGCTATTTTTTTCATTCCCAGAATTGCGTGCTCGTATCTCATCACTGCAACAGCTTCAAGGAGCCTTTTGTCTTGGCTCAAGCGCCTCTCTGGTCGCCCCATCCAGTCCAGCTCACACTGATACAAGGTAAGATGATTAGACCAAATTATCTCGGGATGCAGGACAGAAATGGCTAGAGTTCTGAGGGAGAAATATAGTTTTTTAACACACAATGTTAAGGGCTTTAATTCCCAATTTAAAAGAAGGAAAGCTTTCCTGTATTATCAAACTAAGAAACCATCTATCATTTTTATGCAGGAAACGCATTTTGCAAAGAATCATATTCCCTCGTACTTAAACAAGGAATATCCCACTTTCCACTCTTCAACCCAAAGGTCCAAAAAAGCGGGAGCCACCATTCTTATTCACCGTAACTTTCCCTTTCAGATTGACTCCGAATTGATAGATAAAGATGGGCATTATGTCATTTTGCGGGGAACTATTCAGGAAGTTAAGCTTACGCTGGTATCCTTTTATGCGGACAACGGTGGCACCCCATAAAAGTTTACTACACATGTTGAGAAAAGTGGAACCCTGGTCAGACGGTCTGGTGGTGATAGGGGGGGACTTCAACCTTGTGTTAGAGCATGGGCTGGACCGTTCGAGTTCCCAAGCCACTAATAGATATTCGCGGAAACTACAACAGATTAAAGGGGTGTTAGACAGAATGGGCTTAGTGGATCATCCTAATAGTCGTGAATACACTTACTACTCACATACGCATGGGACCTACTCACGGATAGACACGATTTTGGTAACCTCTAAGTTTTTTGACCAAACCAGGGGCTCAGAAATTTTGGTATGCCCGTGGTCAGACCACTCAGCAGTTTCCTTGGATATGGATCTTGGTGGAGAATCAAGGACTCCATATTCCTGGAAAATTAATGAACGTATGTTAACAGATATGGCGCTAACGGGCCAGATACAGAAAGAATTGCAACAATATGTTGAGCTAAATAATACCCCGGGCTCTGGATGGGTGTGGATGGCCCATAAGGCCTATATCAGGGGGATGTGTATCAAGATGGCATCTGTCATAAAAAAAAATAGTGTACGTCAGGAACAGGAACTTACTATAAAGTTACAAGATCTAGAGCTACAGAATCAAACACACCCCTCCACCAAACTCCGCCAAAGAATAGAGGATACTAGATTGGAACTTGATGCCTTGTTTTCGCACAAGACAGAGAGTGCCCTGAGACGGACGAATCAGCTGTTTTACTCCAAAGCTAATAAACCAGATTCCTTTCTGGCACGGAAGCTTCGGTCTAAAGCAGCATTGTCCAGAATTCTGAGGATTAGAACTAGGTCTGGGAAGATGACAGTGAGTCAGAGCGAAATCAAACACACATTTAGGGACTTTTATAATTCGATCTACTCGACAAAAACAAACCCGAGCCCGGATGCTCTTAGATCCTATCTGGATTTGTGCGATCTTCCTAAAGCCTCAGAGCAAAATTTGGAGGATTTGAATGCGGAAGTGGGTGTAGAGGAAATATTAGAAACCATTAAAAGTTTGAAATCAGGGAAGGCCCCAGGGCCGGATGGTTTCACCAACTCTTATTATAAAGTATTTGGGAACATTTTAGCCCCTTATCTTAGCTCTCTGTTTAATGTCATACTTAGTGGGGGATCTATGCCATCGGAACTCAGCACGGCGAACTTAGTAATCTTCCCTAAAGAGGGGAGGGATTCCCTGGAGCCGAAAAATTATCGTCCCATTTCCCTCATGAACGGGGACATTAAATTATTAACTAAAATTATAGCAAATAGGATGGCAAGGTTTCTCCCAACCCTAATACACAAGGACCAGACCGGGTTCATACAACATAGACAAACGGTAGATAATATTCGTAGGACCATGAATGTTATACACCTGGCCTCCCAAAGCAAGACACCTCTTTGTGTGTTGGCGCTGGATATGGAAAAGGCATTTGACACAGTAGAGTGGCCTTATTTATATGCAGTGCTAGCTAAATTCGGTATTAAAGGAAACTTTATACGCCTAATCAAAACACTATATAGAAGCCCTGAAGCTCATATAAGGATGCCCGGGACAGGAGAGGCTCTGGTTAACATTCAGGGGGGTACCAGGCAAGGGTGTCCCCGGTCTTCACTGCTTTTTGCGTTGGCTATTGAGCCTTTGGCTCAAAAGATAAGAGGAGAAGGGGAGATCAGGGGTATGCAGATAGGTCACCATCACCTGAAATGCTCTTTGTTCGCAGACGATCTCTTATGCACTCTAACGGACCCTGTAAACTCTATTCCTAAATTATTGTCTACTTTAAGGGAATTTGGGGCCATGTCAGGGCTACAGAAAAACGAAGAAAAAACTGAGGCCTTGGGGGTAGGGGTTCCAGGGCCTATAATAGAAACATTGAAGGCGGCGTTCAATTTTCAATGGCCTAAAAATTCAATCAAATACCTGGGGATTAGGCTTACTAAAAATTTGGCGGGTCTATATAAAGCTAACTTCCCACCATTAATTAGGCAGCTGACTGAAGACTTAAGGACCTGGTCTAGGTACCAAATATCATGGACAGGACGTATAACATCAATAAAAATGACAGTGCTCCCAAAAATTCTGTATCTCTTCCGAACTTTACCAATTAACCTATGTATGAGGGAAATAGATAAATTCCAGAATACAATGTTTAGATTTATTTGGCGTAATAAACCACCACGTATTGTGAGGAAAACGATGTATAGGAATAGGCAAAAAGGGGGTCTTTCTTGTCCCAATCTGAGGCTTTATTTACAAGCAGCACGGCTGGTGTGCATCCCTGTAACCCACTCTAGTAAACTACAACCGCTGTGGACTTTTATTGAAAATTGGCAGATGAAACCCCAATCATGGGATACGGTGATCTGGGAGAAAGCAAAAATAGACACGAGACGCAGACATACTAATCCAATAATCTCTACGACCCTTCAGGCCTGGGATAGGCTTAAAAAAGCGAGCAACTTGATTCCAACCCTATCGCCACTGATGTCCTTGACATCCTTCCCCGAGTTTGAGACCACTATTAGCCCAAATTCCAAAATATGGTGGCTGACTAGCCCTTTAAAGAGAATAAGGGAATGGTTTTCCACGGAGGCTCTGTTAACACATACTTCTATCATATCCCGGTTTCAAATTCCGGAGAAGGAGTTATGGAACTATCGGAAGTTTAGACACTGGATCTCCTCGCTAATCCATGTTTATGGGATTCCTGCACATACATGTTGGTCCTCTATCTGTGAAAAGATACCCTCGATGAAAGGCAACCAAGGTTACATATACTCCCACTTGATAGAGTTCCAGAACACACAAAAAACTAAATTTATGATAAAGTGGGAGCAGGACCTGGGAAAGGAATTAGATGTCTTTGCCTGGAAAATAATCTGTACTAATCTGACAAGGGGCTTATATACATATAGTCTACTTGAGACCTCTATTAAGGTATTGCATAGAACCTATTACACCCCCCAAAGGATGGCAAAATTTAATAAAGATATAAATGGAGAATATTTTGGTGGATGTAAAACAGAAGGGAATTTCCTACATATCTGGTGGACATGTCCCGTTGTGCAGAAGTTATGGGGAGAACTCACAGACTTGTTTACACAAATTACAAACAATAGATTGAGACCCGAAATTGAAACATGCCTTCTGGGAATGAAATATCAGGATTTATCTAGAGATCAGAATGAACTCTGGCAATTTTGGACCTTAGCCACTAAAAATTGCATTGCCAAAAATTGGAAAACTTCCGTATTGCCAATCAAAGAAGTTATTACAAAGATAAATTATATAATGATAAATGAGAGAATAGCGAATTCATTGCAGAACACAATGCTCAGGTTTACTAGCACGTGGGCTTCCTGGTTGGTGTCCAAATATAGTACACAGATCTAGATGGAGATTGGATGGGAGAGTTTGGGAAATTAAAGGATGGAGGCGGCTGTAGAGGATGGCTGGTTCGCATCTGGATGGAGGCTTTTGGAGTGGTGATGAGGGAGCTCGCAGGTACTGAATATTTTATATTTATTAACACAAGTAGACATAAGCTGAGGAAGTTCAATGATAGCTAAATATTTTGTAAAATAGTTAAAAGCAAGCGTACTCAAGAATGCAGGTTGATAATCAAAAAGAGAAAAAATGTTAGGACGTCTTTCTACATCACAGAATAGAAGGTCACATAGAAGCCAGATTTCAGTTGGTCCAAGTCAATATGGTGGGGGAGCTAAGAACTGGTATTATATGTTTATTTTTATATGCTTCATTCACACCATTTTATTAAAAACTCTGGACAGTTATTAGATCACGAAAACTTAACAGGCTGAGAAGGATAGAATGCTTACATTTTTGCATATCTCAGATCTGTTCTTCACTCTTTTTGTGATTAGGTTTTGCTATTTACATGATAGACTTTTCTATACTATGTTACACTAAACTGTTGTATAAGATTGACTTGTCCTAAATAAAACATTAATTATTAAAAAAAAAAAAATGATGATGGGGAACAACCATTTGAGCGGGACATTAGAATATATCCACGCAATCAAGAACAACCTTTTATAAACATCAATATTTAAAGCAGTAATTTGGATCCTATGACATATTCCATTTTCTTTCCAAATGGGGAGCCAGGATGGCAACCAAAATTGCAGTTGCAAAGTTATCCAAATAGTAAACTTCGTATTAGAAACAATATCTCAATGCTGGAATATAAAGTGGCACAAACTGCTGTCCGGGATCATTATAATCCTATTTTATGTGGGGGTAAACTCACACAACAATGGGTTATTGATTCTTATCTACAAGTCGAAGCAAATAATTTAAATTTTGTCAAATTCCAATAAAACAAGCTTCGAGTTGAACAATATTGTTGTTAGATGGATTATGTCGCTGAATTGGCTGCAAACAGAGACATTCCTGCTGGGCGAGCAATGATTTTGCCATCCTCTTTCCAAGGATCTCCTCGCAATATGCAAGAAAGATACAATGATGCCATGGCTATTGTCACAAAATTTGGCAAACCAGATTTATTTATTACATTTACATGTAATCCACAATGGCCAGAGATCAAAGAAAATGTTATGCTTGGACAAACTACTTCTGACCGACCAGATTTGGTTGCAAGAGTATTCAAAATCAAACTTAATTCTTTAATTTATGATATCACTAAAGCAGACTTATTTGGAAAATGTGTGGCTTTTGTTTATACTATTGAATTTAAAAAAGAGGCCTGCCACATGCACATATACTTTTAATCTTGCAAGAAAAAGATAAATTAAATACAGCAGATAGAGTGGATTCAGTGATTAGTGCTGAACTGCCACATCCAGAAAAGCATTCAAGACTTTATGAGATTGTAACTCATAGAATGATACATGGCCCATGTGGAGAGAGCAATCCAAACTCACCATGTATGGAAAATAAAAAATGCATAAAAGAGTTTCGAAAACAATTTCAAATGCAGACTTATGTTAATTGTAATGGATACCCTTTGTATAAAAGAAGAGAAGGACAAACAGCTATTATCCGTGGCCAAAGGTCGATAATGGATATGTGGTTCCATACAATCCACATAAAATCCATAAAATATGTGTATAAGTATATATATATATAAAGGATATGATGCAGCAACTGTTGTTGTGCAAGGTGCAGACAATGAAAAAGACAACCCCATTTTACATGACAAACTTTCTTCTTATTTAGATGCTCGCTTATGTAAGTGCTCCTGAAGCAATGTGGCATCTTCTCAAATTTGAGATGCATGATCGGTCACATGCTGTGTATCGATTAGCTGTCCATCTGCCACAAAGTCAATTTGTTTGCTTCACGGACGGCAATTAAACAAATGCTTTAGTACAAAGTGAACATAGAGCAACAACGCTTACTTCTTGGTTTCAATTAAATTTTCAGGACACTGAGGCCAGACAATTTTTATACATTGACATTCCAAATCACTATGTATTTGTAAATGGTGAATTGAGACACCGAAAGAAACAAAATGATAAAATTATCCCAAGAATATATACAGTCAGTCCACGAGACATTGAACGTTTCAGTTTAAGATTACTCCTTTTACATGTTCCCGGAGCACAAAGTTATGAACATTTACGCACAGTCAATGACATAGTTTATGACACTTTCCAGCTTGCTGCAAGACATAACTTTCTGGCAGATGATACAGAATGGGAGAGATGTCTCGAGGAAGCAGCACTATGTCAAATGCCAAAGCAAATGAGAGAACAATTTGCTTTTATTTGTATATTTTGCAATGTACTAGATGCCTTAACTTTGTGGGGAAAATTTAAATTACATATGTGTGAAGATTTCTTGCAACGTTATAATGAGACCATTGCACAATTTAAAGCAGTAATCATGGATTAAATTGTGCCAACATTAATCTGCCTGATCCAGGATTTCTAGATGAAGTTAACTTTGATGAGTATGACACTGACATTGAATACCAAAAAACACAAGAAAAAATTGGAACGTTAAATGTATTGCAGTTGGAAGCATTTAATGCCACCACAAATGCAATAGAAGATGAAATGCTCAAAGAGCGCTATTTCTATCTGGATGGTCCGGGTGGATCAGGAAAAACTTATATAATTATATAATAAACTTATATAATATATAATAAACCTATATAATTTGTTGATGAGTTGCATTCGAGCACAGGGTCAAATAGCACTGCCATTTGCAACCACTGGAATTGCCGCACTTTTGTTAGAAGGTGGTAGAACTGTGCATAGTGGATTTAAACTGCCAGTTCCCATTCTGTAAACATCAGTGTCGGATATTCGAATGAATTCATTACAAGCCAAAAAATTGCACAAGAGTAAATTAATTATAATAGATGAGGCAACTATGATGTCATGTCATGCCCTCCAATGAATGGATCGATTATTAAAAGAAGTTATGGCTAATGATTTGCCATTTGGTGGAAAGGTGATGTTGTTAGGAGGAGATTTCAGGCAAACATTACCTGTGGTGCCACATGGCAATCATACTGACATAGTCGAAATGTGTATTAAAAGAAGTAAGTTGGGGGGCGTGGCTAAGTAGCCGAAGTGAGAGGACGCGTTGAGCTGGAGCTCCGTGTCTGCCAGCAAACCAAGGCTTGTAAACTGGCCTTTAACGGCAGCTAGAGCTGCATTTTTCCCCAGAGGAGGCTCCCCCACCTCCAGAGATTTCCTGGGTGCGTTCTCCCTGCCTCCCGAGACCCCGTCGGGAAGATCCGCCAACAAGGCCTGTCGGGGCCTAGCAACACAGACCTCCCCCCTGACCCCTTCCAGCTCTCCCCCGTCATCCAGCACAGGGGGCTGAGAAGGAGAGGCGGACAGACGCCCAATGAGATTGGGCACCGGAGCAGCACCGGATTGGGGGTGCCCAGGGAGGCAGCGGCAGAGGACGTGGTGGCGGAAGTGAAGGCCGCCATCAGAAGCCAGGAGCTGCGCTAGGAAGCGCGCCAGGGCTCAGAAGGGTGCCAGGAGGCTACATCCCCCCCCCAGCCACATCTGAGGACCGGGACAGGAGCCGGGAACCCCGAAGACCGTCAGGGGGTAAGAGGGGAACCTGGCCCTGTGCCTGGAGCCCCCTGTAAAGTGCTGGGGGAAGGTGTGAGGGGAGGAGGAGGAAGAACAGAGACACTGTGCCCCAGGGCCCTCTAGGGGTATCCTGGCTGCTTGGCCATTGACAGCAGCAGCTGTGAGAGCCCCTAACTCTCCTGCAACCCACAACAGGGGGGAGAGGGGTAGAGAGGAAAGAGAGAGACAAATAAAAACAGGAGAGACTGAATGCTTGATAAGGCTTTTTGGAGCTGGGTGAATTTTGTGCAGAACTTTTCTCATTTGCCAAGCTGTGCTACAGTTTTTATATTTCCTGCCGCACCCTAGGAGTGTCTTCAGCAAAACAACAACCTTGTCTCCAGTTTAGAGAGCGACACTGCCATCTAGTGGCGCCTCTGCCACAGTGTGGGCTGAATTTCTACAAAATGTCCTCTCTGGCGTCCTGCAACTTGAAAGGGGTATGCTAATGCAGTGAATAGAGCTGGCCGGTAGGGGCTAAGCATACTTCTGAGTATGATTTGAATCCTTTTTTACAATTCTGTGAGAACAGCCTGCTTGGGCCTTGTGAGGGGTGCTACTGGAGTCCCTGCCTTGTTTCTTGACCAAGACTTTGCAACGACACCACAGCTAATATACGGCGAGTCAAAATCACAGGCAAGATGGGAAAAAACAAGAAAGCCCTGCATTCCAAAAAAATTGAGGAGCACTTCAGGATAGCCGGGACCCCGCAGACATCAACGCAAGCTTCCTGCCCGGAACATTCGGACCAATCCGACTCTGAATCGGTATCAGAGGCCTTACACCCGGAGGTCAACATAGCTGACAACTCTATGGCGAAATTTGAGGCCCTTCTAGAGTCCCATATCAATAGAGCAGTCACGGCTCTACAAAAAGAACTGCATGACATTGGGCAGCGGACCAATCTTCTGGAGGAGACAATGGATCAAGTGGTGGAGGCCCAAGAAAAAGATAGGAGTGCCATTGGGGAGAATACCTCTCACATCACTTCCCTTGAAGACAAACTGGAAGACTTGGAGAACCGCTCCCGAAGATTCAATATCCGGATAAGGGGGGTGCCAACAGCAATAATTGATCTGCCCCGATACCTCAAAGCCACTATATATCAGATCCTGTAGGCTTTCCGGACCACATCTGGGAAGTGGAGCGAGCCCACAGGGCCCTGGGTGGAAATAAAAACCCTGATTTGCCAAAGGACGTAATAGTGAGACTACTTCGTCAGCAATCCAGAGACTTGATTCTTGTCACCACCAGTAAAATGGCAACCATTCAGGGCCCTGATGGATCCTCTTTGCAGTTCTTTGCAGACCTTTCTCCTCCAACCTTACAAAAACGGAGACTGATGAAGCCTGCTCTGGAGATTCTTATTCGGCATGGCATCAGGTACAGATGGGGCTTTCCTTTTGCCCTTTTGTTCTCTTATAATGGCGCATCCCACACCGTGCGTTCCTTGGAGGAATGTCTGGATCTTCTACAGAGACTGAACCTGGCCACTGGAGAAACAGTCCTAACACAGGTGACCCCTGTGCCTCCCTCTCTTCCCCAGAGACAATGGACCCCTTCCTCCAAACAGAAGAGAACAGTAGTTCCAACTCCCCAAACAGTTTCTCGGGGACCAAGGCAGGAACTGGAGGCCGTGGCTACATGACTCGAAGAGCCGGGCTGGGTGCCGGGAGGACCGGCCGGCCTATCGATGCACATAATCCCTTTGCTGACAGAGACTATACCACAGGACTCTCGTAATGGCTATCATGTTTTATAACTTTATTGATTGTCTCTTTTGTGCTTTTTCCATGTTTTTTTTTTGTTTTTCTTCTCTCCCCTCTGAGAAGGTCTAGTTACTCTAGGTTATGGTTATAATTTCAGGGCTTTGAAGAGAACAAAAGATTTCAGAAGGGGGGGGGGTGAAGAAATAGAAAGAATAGGAAAAAAAAAAACAGAAAGGAAAAATATGGAAGGGGCTCCCCTGTTTGTAGTGCCTGCTCTTTTTAGGTTAAGGGCTTTTTTGCCCCAAGTTGTAATTAAAGAGTTTCCGGGCTCAGCAAGGTTCATACCATATTGTTTTCTAGCCCTTTTTTTAACACCCCTACCGGCTAGAATTTAGACTGATATAGACTAGATTTGAGGAAAAAGGATAGAACTAGGCCGGGCTTGACTAGTTCGTTAAGCTAGGAAGATCACAATGGTAAAATGTTTTTTCTCTCTTTGTTGTAATGTTTTTATTTTCTTTTTCTTTTCTCTGATAGACTTGAGCAGGCTAATTGCTTCTTATCCTTATCCTCTGGTCCCCACAAAGCCTGGGTCCCATAGGCTACTTCCCTCTCTACACCCTCTCTCTTGCTTCTCCGTTCACCCTGTGAAAGCAGGCCTGGAGAGGTATTTTCTTTTCCTCTCTTTGGCAAGGCTAGCTCCATGTCCACTGGGCGGATGGCTAGGTCTTAGGGGTCTTCTACAGAGCAGACTTGTAAGGGCGGAATTTCCATTGTGTAATGGCTTCAGAATTTGGTGGTTACCACTGCTAAACCCAACTAATATATGCCTTTTTGTTCCCACTCTCGTCACCATGAGACCAAATCTGTCCAAGGAGATCCGACACGACCCTCCACCTCCTCCTTGCCCTGGCCTGGGAAAGCCGCTCCTCGCTTCCTCCTGGGTAGCCGCTGCTAAAGGTACGTGGCTATTAGCTAATCACATGCTTACGCCAACAGCACACCCATGACATCTCCCACTAGGATACTCACCCACAATGTAAAAGGGTTTAACTCTCCCTTCAAACGAAGGAAGTCTTTTTTGTATTAAAAAACCCACAAACCACACATTATCTTCCTCCAGGAAACCCACTTTGCTAGGAATAAAACTCCTGCCTACCTGAACAAAGATTATGCCCAATTCTTTTGCACCACCCAGGCTTCCAAAAAAGAGGGAGTAGCGATCCTATTGCACAAGGATTTCCAGTTCCAACTAGACTCTAAAATTGTAGACCGGGAAGGGTATTATATTGTCTTAAAAGGGAAGGTTTTGGGTACCCCTACTTTGCTTGTCTCTTTTTATGCCCCTACCGTAGCCCCACATAAAGCGTTGATCAGACTTCTAAGGACACTGGAGGGGGGGAGTGGGGGAAATTGGTAACAGGGGGAGATCTAAACTTGGTTTTAGACCAGAGCATGGATAAATCCACCGTCTCAAAGCAACTCCGCTTTTCTAATAAGATTAAACACATTAAAAAACTGCTCCATTCTTTGGACCTAGTGGATGCTTGGAGGGGCCACCACCCGAAAGGAAGAGAGTACACCTTCTTCTCCTCCACCCATAAGTCTTACTCCCGTATTGATGCCCTTCTCATTAGTGCCTCACTTTTCGACGGCTCGGATAAGGCAGATATAGTCCCCTGCACGTGGTCGGACCACGCCGCAGTTTCTTTAGAGGTTGATCTGGGATCTCAATCCAGACTACCTTTCTCTTGGAAATTAAATGAATACTTGCTCTCAATAACCACATACCAGGAACAAATTGCTTCTGAATTGGCAGCCTACTTTGAGTCCAATGCGGGTGGGGAAACTTCTCCAGGATGGGTCTGGATGGCCCATAAAGCCTATATTAGGGGTACATGCATTAAATTGGCTTCACAACATAAGAAATCAATTTGACATACTGAGGAAAATCTTGTTAAAAATTAGCTCAATTAGAGAAACAGAATCAAATTTCCCCTTCTTCCTCGTTAAGGGACCAAATTGACAAAGTTAGATTGGAGCTAGAGGGTATTCTATCTATAAGAACAGATAAAGCTCTGAGAAGAACACAGCACCTCTTCTACGCTAAAGCGAATAAACCAGACAAATTATTGGCAAAAAGTCTGAGGGCAAGATACTCACAGTCCAAAATCTCCCAAATTAGAACCAAAGAGGGTATACTTACATTCAGCCAAAACGAGATACAAAAAACTTTTAGGGAATTTTACCAGCACATTTATTCCTCCCACAACTCCCCTCCAGGAACCTCTATTAGTTCCTACTTGAATTCCTTAGATCTGCCTAAAATATCTGAGTCGGACCTACTAAACCTAAACAAAGAGGTATCGGTGGAGGAGGTTAAGGAAGACAATTAGAGACTTCAAAATTGGGAAATCTCCTGGCCCTGATGGCTTTACTAACATATACTATAAAAAGTTCTCAGATATTTTGGCCCCCCACTTATGCAGCCTTTTCAATATGATCTTGAAAGGGGAACCAACTCCCCCAGAACTTAATTACAGACCGATCTCGCTTCTAAATGGGGACATTAAACTCCTAGCAAAAATATTCTCACAACGGATTTCTGTCTTTCTGCCCTCCCTAATTCACAAGGACCAATCTGGCTTTATCCCTTATAGGCAGACAAGCGATAATATAGGAAGGACTCTAAACATCATTCATTTGGCTAGACATAGAAATACCCCGGTCTGCCTGCTAGCATTGAGACATAGAGAAGGCATTTGATACCCTGGAATGGCCTTTCTTATACGCCACTCTGGATAAATTTGGGTTCAAAGGCCAATTTTTTTATTTGCTTCGCACCTATTATACTCTTCCCAAAGCTAACTTAAAACTTCCGGGCTCCCAGAAGGCTGTAATAGAGATAGGGCGTGGAACAAGACAAGGATGCCCTCTATCCCCTCTTCTTTTTGTCCTGGTAATAGAGCCGCTGGCTCAAGCGATTAGGGCTAATCCCTCTATAGAGGGGATGCGAGTGGGGAACCAGCATCTGAAGTGCTCCTTATTTGCTGACGACCGATTAAAAAATAAATCTAAGGGAGGCCTCTCGTGCCCGAATTTCTTTAGCTATTTTAGAGCGGCACAACTGGCCTTCCCTGGCACACTCCACTCCCCTCCAGCCCAATTGGGTGTTCATAGAGGAGGCACAAATGTCCCCCCTCACGTGGGGTATTATCCTATGGGCACCAAATTCTAATTCTCTTAATTCTTACATAAGTAACCCAATCACTAAATTTACTTTAAAAATCTGGAACTGGGCCAAGAAAACTCATAATCTAGCATTCCCGGTAACACCTCTCACCTCAATATTCATTTCTCCCACTCTCTCGGCCACCCTCTCTTCTAACTCTAAACATTTTTGGACTTTGCAAAAATTGGATAAATTAGGATCATGGTTGGAAGGGGGGGAAATTATTTCTCTAGAAACAGTAAGCAGAAGGGGGGAGTTTCCTGACATGGAAATATTTAACTATATTAAAATCAGGCATTGGGTGGTGGAGGTATTCAGGGAATATGGCCCGCCTAAAGATTCCTGGCTCACCATAGTATGCAAAAACTCAGCCCTTACTAGGGGTACATTGGGGGCGATATATAACATAATTAATTCTCCCCCCCATGGTTCACCAAAGCCTTCCTTTATGCTGAAGTGGGAGTTGGACTTGTAACAGAATTGGGATGAGACCTCCTGGTCTAAAGCTTTCTCTAGCCTCTCAAGAGGCTCCCTTAATTATAGCCTGCTGGAAACCTCGCTGAAAATCCTTCATAGGGCATATATGACTCCCGCTGGACTAAACAGAATTTTGCCTACGAACTTGGATAAATGCTTTAGGGTATGTCGGGAACGAGGGGACTTCATTCACACATGGTGGAAATGTCCTTTAGTCTCTGACATCTGGGCTAAAGTAACTAATCTAATCTCAGGACTATTTAGAACCCCACTTAAACCGTCCATAGCGACATGCCTCTTAGGCATGAAATATACTGAATTAGGAGGGGAGGGCAATAAATTGACACAATTGATTTACCTGGCAGTAAAAAACATCATAGCGAGAAGGTGGAAGGACAACTCCATTAACTTCCAGGAAATTAAAAACAAAATAAACTTCCTATTTATAAATGAGAGAATGACCCATACACTATTGGACACACATCAAATATTTTTGGAAATTTGGGAACCCTGGATCTCTTCCCCTGACTGCATTTCGCAGGTAGTGGGGGGTTGAGTGGAATCTTGGCTGAGTGGGCTCTCTGCATTTGTAAGAGGAGTGGAGCGGGGGGCGGACTGGAACAGGCGGAGCGGGAGAGGATATTGGAGGCTTCATCAGACGGAAGGTAACGATAGTAAAATTGAGTTTGGGTTGTACGGGAATTGGAAAAGCCACGTTAAAGTCAAAATCTGACCCTTTGAAGTAGAAGAGCTGATGGGTAGCAATTGTCTATTAAGTGCTCTCTACCTTATACCTCTTCATTTCTTTGTTTATTTGTTTCTTCTTCTCTTCTTTTCTTTTTTTCTTCTTCTTTCTCTGTTTCTTCCTTTTTTCCTTTCATATATATTCTTATAATATTTTGTTTGAAACACTAATTTTTAATTATACCATTATGTGCACTGAAAATGTTAAAAATTATATTAAGGAATAACTCAACAAAGAGGAGCAGATGTTTAGGAAAGTCTTTTTCCTTTCTTCAAATGCGAAGTTATGTTTTATATACTGTTCTTATTTTTGTACAAGTATTTTTTGATTACCCTTAATAAAAACATTATGATAAAAAAAAAAAAAAAGAAGTAAGTTGTGGAAAATATTTACACACCTGAGATTGGAAGTAAATATGAGATCTGAAGGGCAAAATCAATTCAATGATTGGCTCATTAACATTGGAGAAGGAAAACATCCAAAAATAACTAATTTACCTGGTGATGCAGTGCAAATTCCACCAGAAATGATTTCAACAGAACCACTAATTTTAACAATCTTCCTCAATACCATCAATAATGAGGATTACTCAGACATTGCAAGCAAAGTCATATTGACATCAAAAAATTACAATGCCTTAAATTTAAACAACAAAATATTAAAATTAATCAATGCTCCCCCCAAAAAATATTACAGTGCAGATTCTGTTCTGGCTGACGACAAAGAGAGTGAAGCAAACTTTAGTATGGAATTCATTAATTCTTTAACTCCCTCTGGAATGCCACCACATGTTTTGCAACTTAAAAAAGGGGCAATTATCATGCTATTGAGAAATATGAATCCGAAAAAGTACTTTGTAATGGGACCAGATTAATAGTGAAGGAATTAAAGGATCATTTTATACATGCAGAAATTATGAGTGGTACCCATAAAGGCGAACCAGTTCTTATACCGAGAACTGATTTGGCTCCAAGTAAGAGTGGTTTGCCTTTTGTCCTTCAAAGGAGACAATTTCCCATTATCATGGCATTTGCAATGACCATCAATAAATCCCAAGGACAAACTTTTAAGTCTGTTGGAATTTTTTGAAGGAACCTGTGTTTGCACATGGACATCTATATGTTGCATTTTCAAGATGCAATAATCCAGAGGAAATTAAAGTACATGTTGAAGAAAACACAAGCCAAGGTGATTTATTGGAAGATGGATGTGTTTTTACAAAAAACATTGTGTAACATGAGGTGCTGAAAATATACAGAACAGTGCTTTCATGTTGACAAAAAAATGATTACTCCGACTGATTTGAAAGTAGCAATATTTTAAGAAGAAACTTAATACAATGGCAAAAAAAAAACATAGAGAACAGTGGTTTTACTTCCAGGACAAAATTAGAGGTCTCTGGGACTCTTTAAATAGAGGACCTCTATTTCCAATAGGAAACTCGATGGGCCATTTCAACAAAGGACAACAAGAAGAAACAAAAAAGTATCAAGAACATCACAAAACTGTGGTTACAAAGATTGGAAGGTCTTACAAGTTACCTTTTCAGATGATTGGCCCCACAAAACAATTAGGTGCCATTTACTTTAATTGGAAGCGTACATTTAAATGTTTTAAAGTAGTATTTAACATGTTAACATTGTCTTTTAAAAGTTGTGGAAAGTTATTTAAAGCTATATTGTATAACATTGTCTTTTCAAAGTTGTGGAAAGTTACTTCAAGCTATATTGAATATAGTCAAACATTTATGTTACGACAAGTTTAAGCATTTGTTAATACATTCAACTGTATAATTTTAAGATGGAGTATTGATTCAGGGAGCAATCCGATCGCCAGTTAATGGGGTCAGGAAGGATTTTTTTTTTTTCCCTCTGATACAATTGGCCAAGTTTCAATGGGGGTTTTTATTGTTTGCCTTCCTCTGGATTCAATGCAAATTTAATTTAACATGAGTTTAAAAAAAAAGCTTACAAAGCATGTTAGTGTACAAAATACTTACTTTTGGAAACTTTAAATAGTTGTTTCTTAATTATAGATAAATATCAATTCAAAATGTTATTATTGTTTAAAATAGTTGCATGTTAAAAACTTTGTTATGGTTTACAATATTTATTCATGAAAAATTAAAACATTGTTATATTGTTATTACATGTATTTACAAATATATATATATATATATATATATATATATATATATATATATATATATATATATATACCTGTTGGTTAAATACAAGTTGAAAGTTAAAAAAATAAAAAAGTTTTATTCAAAATGTTCTATTTATTGGTACTTAATAAAACAAAAGGTTAAGAATGTCATAGACCAATATTGTGTGGCAAACATTTTTCCCAGCATTAAAAATTCTATTGACCGTCATTTTTTGACGGGCAAGTCGCTAGTATATATATATATATCACATATATAGTTGTCAGTGTGGGGAACGCTTAGATTTTGGTCACACTGTTGTGCATGCGAAATGAGCACCAAAGGCGCTAATTGCACTTGCGCATGCACAATGAGCGCAAAAAGTTGCTCATTGCAGGGCCCCCATCCTCCTCCCCAAGACTCCTTACCCTGACGGGGGCTGCAATGAGCACCGAAGGCCCCCAGGGCGCGGCTCACCCCCAGCTGCAGGCCCACTGTGTCTCCTCCCTCCTTATCCTCCTTCTCCCTCCTCCTCCCTCCTTATCCCCCTCCTCCCTTTCGCCCTCTCCAATTACCCAGATCAGATCAGATGAGCTCCTGCATGCGACGTCACGTTGCAGGGGAGAGAGCAGCAGGAACTCATCTGATCACAGTAAGAGAGGGGAAAGGTGATAGGGATATAATTGGAGGGACAAGAAGGGGTAATTGGAGAAGAAAGATAAGGGGAATGATAAGGACGAGGATAATGGGAAACGGAGAAGGAGGATAACCCCTGTGTCTCTTTCCACCCTCTCCCTCCCCTGTGTTTTTCTCCTCCCTCTCTCTCGTCTGTGCTCAACGGGTCTGAAACCATTTGCGGTCGTGGAAAATTGTTCATTTTCCCCAAGGCCGAAATCAGCTTCGGATTGATGTGCTTGAAAACAAATTACGCCATTAGCTTTCAACCTCACTTACTGGCTACCTGCCTCTACCCTTGTGGTGTGTGAGGTTGTAAAGTAAATTGATAATCAATTAGGGTCTTTTGGTGACCCCAGAACGGCTTCAGAGTTACGAGCTTGGAAAAAATGGCGGCCGTTAAGAACATTCTAACATATACTATTTGGATTTTTTCCAAAACACATAGCTAATTCAAAATGCAATCACCAAGATTTACTAAGAAACTTTCATAGCTCACTAATGTAAATTTTCACTCTTACATACCAAGAACAAGAGATTCTTATGAAACATAAGAAAAGATCCAGACTTCCATTGGGCTGAGTCATTTGATGAAACCAAGCACAAAACTAGGTATTGTATATGATTAATATTTCTCTAAATGTTATTTATTTTTCATTACAATCATGGAAATATTTTGTTAATTTAGTATAAAATAGATTGCTATATCAATAATTATCTGACATATACAATATACTACTATAATTTGTAAATTATAAATTGACGTATAATATGCAAATTAATTTTATAAATACCACAAATATCAGCTGTTACAGCAATCCAATATATTTGTATTACCTAATTGTAATGAAAAACATTTTCTCTTTTGTATTAGAGATAATATCTTATTTAGACTATAAAAATTATTTGATATTAAAATGGTATGATATCTTAGTAAATAGATATTTGTAAATGTACTTAAGTAATTAAAACCATCTCTGATATTATCATTACCAGTTAATTATATTAAGCAGATTGTGCATGTCTTTATATGATTATGTGGACTGTGTGATAATAACTAACACTTCATTACTGTTGTACCTTGCTATTATATCTATTGCAATTGTTTATATCATCTTGTTATATGAAACTATACTGAATTATTATTTTTAATATCATCTATAATAAATATATTTTCACACAATTCAGTTCTGTTTATTTCATGAGACCATAGCTTACATATATTGTGTAGTAGGAATTCAAAATTAGTCAAAATTGGCAAATATATAAAATATGTAATTTTTAATTAATATTAATAAAGGTTATTGATATTAATAATATAACCATATTAATTGCCAAAACCCACAGAAGCACATTGGACTCTTACATACACAGGATGGGCACATTACCTGGTACAGACTCAGGATGGGCACATTGGGCTCTTATATACATATGCTGGACACATTAACTGGGTACAGACACAGACTGGGCACATTGGTACTTACATTCACAGGATGGCCACATTAGCTGGTACAGACACAGGATGGGCATGTTAGCTGGTACAGACACAGAATGGGCACATTGGTACGTACAGACACAGGCTGAGCACATTGATACGTACAGCCACGTGCGGCTGGGCCTATTTCTCCCTCTCTTTTTCACCTGATTTGGCCACATACCAAGTCATTCATTTTTATTTTTCTTATTTCAATATACTTACCTGATTGGAGGTGATCTAGTTTATCTTTTTTATACAAACTCATATCTCCTATTAGACATATGCCACCTTTAGCAATTAACGCGCTGCAGGCCTGGATGCTGGCTGTTCCTGTTCCACGTTCATCTTTTGTTATGGTGGCAAATATATCATTGGATGAAAAGTGACGTACTCCGCGTGGTATAAGACTAATACCATAATTCATAAGTCTAAGGAAAAGGGATATTTCCTCTCAATTTATTACAATTAACAGTTTGATTTGTGACACATGAACATTTCACATTGCATAATAAATTTGTATGTGTTACTAACGTATATCCAGAGAATACTCATTCTTATTATTGGGGATTAAAAAAAAGTATAACAAATTTTGCAACTATTTCTTTCCCCAAAAATATTTCTGCATAGACAGAAAAATGTATCCAACAGCCAAAGTTGTATTTCTCATTAGAGAGCCAGTTAAAGGTACCTGCCTGCAGGGGGTGTTAAGTTTTTGTACTGAATAATGTGTTATAATCGTCTTAGAAGCTTCTACAGTTCACACAGTGCTTTATATAGGTAGAACTTAGTGTTTGTGATGGGGATTTCAATGATTCTCTCTTATAGACTGAATCATGTTGGCAAACTATTCACTTCTCTACATGGAATGCTGGAAGGTGACGTCTCGCCATTCTTATCAGTGATATTAACTAAATGCAATAGAAATGCAATTCACATAATTGCAAGGTCAGCAAGTTTGAGAGGCCTTAGAGTATGTGGTAAGATATTTGTAAGTTATTGGCAGCCTCATATCTGTGAAAAAAACAGAATAGCTCTGGCGATGAAAAGATACATTGAGCAGCTAAAAGGTTAAAATAGAGAAGGATTAAATATTCTTCTTGCCTAAAAATAATGCATATTTATATTATTTCATGTTAGTGTCCATTTTCTCATGTTATTGTTTATCTCCATGCCAGCAACTGAGGCCCTCGCCACCTCGCCCCTCATGTTATTGTTTGTCTCCATGCCAGCAACTGAGGCCCTCACCCAGTGCCCTCGCTTCGCGAGGGCCGCGGCTCGCTATGCGAGCCCGCAAGCATTAGCAACAACTTGCATGCTCACAACTATATATGTGATTATATATATATATATATATAGATTTAGAGAGCAAACCTGCCCCCCCCCCCCACCATTACAGGGCAGGGCCCCGGTGCATTGCACCTCCTGCACCGGAGGTAGCTCCTCCCCTGAGGAGCATGTCAGAAGTCACAGACATGCACACTATTACAATGTTTTACATTGTTGTACCTGCCTTTGATTGGCCACAACTAAATATGAATTGTATGCCAATTTAGCCTTTTTCAGGGGAGTTCACTCTCAAAATCCACTGGCATAAAACTGAAGACATTTTGAATCTTTAGGGTAAGTTTATTAATGTTTATTTTATTTTTTTTCTCCTTCTTTCAGATGCATTCATAATCCATGTCATTTCTATATACCTTTAAGTACTTTTTTATAGGTTCACATGTGATACACTGGTGAATCAGATTGTTTTACAGAATTGTAGTAAAACATGAACTGACTAATGATCATTTGAATTTGGAGTCTGTGCAAATGCAAACTTTATTGACACCCAGTCCATTTTCACTGAAATGGATACATTTTGTAAAAATATTTATGGAATTCATTTTTAACACTTCTTGCACGAACAATTTCTAGTTTTGTATATTTAATTTCTAAAAGAATCTGTAGAAGGATAGTACAAAAGGAAATATAAAAACATCAACACAAGTAAAATGCATATAGCAAATTATGTAGGTAATAAACAAATGCATTTTGTCTGAATTACCTATCCACAATCAGTGTGTCACTTGTTATAACCAGAAGATCCAGGACATTTCCAGTTTCTTTCTCCTCATGGCAAGTTTGTACAAGACTAAGCAGGATGCATAATTTTAGAGGATTGTATATGCCCAGAGGGACAATTTCCGATGCAAATATGTTTGCCAGGATAGCTGTGAAAATCCATGGGGAACTCTGAGTCATTGAGTGAAGATCCTGAAATGAGCTGCTTATGTTTGAAGAACCTGGTTAAAAATGAAAGTACTAGAAATTGTTAAATTACAGCGTACAATACCATTTTCATAACACAATGGTACTTTGGTTCAATCCAGGGTGGTTATCTAGGTTATTTTTTTAGTAAAAACTTCCAGTTTGAAGACAAGAATTCCACCTGAAAATGTCTAGTTTAGCAGTAGTACAAGTAATAGCAATACCAAAATCTAAGTAAGACACAAGAAGCAAAAACAGTTATGGGACTTTGTACTGGAGGTTTGTCATACATTACCGAAGACGTTATTGAGGATCCAGATAAGCATGGGTGTAAGAGACCAAAAAAATCTGGGGTGATAAAGTTTAAAGAGACAAAAAAAAAAAATAGACACAATAGTGGCTCTCTATTCAACTTAATCAAAATGTGTTAGAATATCAAAGGAATGGTACTCATCCACCACCAATGGAAGCAGTGATCTGATGTAATACAGATTTTCCCTCAATTCTAATGGTTTCAGTTCTATTCCAAGTCCAGTATGGATTAAAGATGAGCTGCTATCCTGACGATTTTGAGAGTCCCCCCGGCAGAGTAAATCAGCTTGATAAAAAGGAATTAGGAGGAGTGGACAAAAACAAAAAACATAAAAAATATATGGTGAAGTAAGTTTGGATTATTTTAATACATGCATAAATATTGTACTTACAAAACATAAAAACTATTATCTACTTAATACTTAAAACAGTTAATTATTTGGCATAAAACATATGTAGAACCTCATTTTTTAATGTATGCATTATGGCAGATTATTTACACTTTTTGTGAGCATTAAAAAAATAGATGCTACATATGTATTATGTCAGATCATTTACTTTTTAGTAAGTAGATAGTCTTTGAATAGGCGAATACCCTGTAACTATAGGGTCTATTTATGTTAACAAGACTTTTGTGAGTACTGTCAGATTGTGGACTTGTTCCTGCAGTTACGTTTTGTAAGTGCAATCTTTCATGTGTGTGTTTTAAATAAGCTAAATTTACCTCCCCTCGCTCTTTGACTGTTAGTCTACTCCAAGGTTCAGTCCTAGACACCCTCTCTTTTCATAACACAAGCTTACTCCCTCCTAATTATCATATTACTGCATAACACAGTCTTCCTATCTCATCACTAAGCTCTATTTTTAATTCCTACATGATACTTTACCAGTGAAAAATAATGTGTGAGTGAAGGTGGTATATGGGTGATTAGGGAAAAGAAGGGGAAGGGAACAGGAATTAGTGAAGATCAAGAAGCAAAATGCAGAGAGAGTAGGTAAAGTTTCAGAAGGGGAAAAGTGAAAATTGGAGACAAACAGAATAAAGAACACTGAGTAGAAGTGAGTTGGAAAGATATGAATCAATTGAATATATTGCAATAGTAAAACATAAATACAAAAGTAATTTTTAATTACAATATTGTGTGTACCGTCATGCAAATACACTTTCTGCTGCTCTTTCCAGGAAGCCTTCTGAATAATGCCTGCCATTGCATCCTCTCAGGGTTGTTAAAAAGGGTAAGGGTGGGAGTCAAAAGCTTTCCTGGGTAAAAGTTTCCTGGGAGAGACATACTGTTTAATTTGAACCTTTTTTGTGTCCCTATTCATGTAACCTGGGAGGGATTTGCCCCTTTACCCTCTCCCAGTTCCTACACCCCTGCAAATAAAACATTTACATACCCAGGTTGGTAAATCTGTTGGAGCCAAAAAAAGATTAATGTCTTAATTTGTTTTGGAAACACTGCACCATAGAAATGAGGACTCCTGACTACAGCCTCATTTTGTCACAATGGACTTGATGAGATCTCTGCAGTTTTCTCATTCAAGAGATAAAGTAAGCACAGAGGAGTGCTACTAGTATCAGTTCTATTGTGAATCTTATATTTGTACACACTTGCTTTTCAAAATTCTGTGTTTTTTGTTTTTTATCTGTCATTGCTAATCATAGTTACTTGGTCTACTTCAGTGTTTTAATTTCATTCACCCTCTAGTGTCTCCCTCCATTAGCACATTTTTACAAATTCAGATAGTCCTATATGCTTTTCCTAGTAAATGTGAGGGAACATTTCATATATGCCTAGAGTTAAACCACCTGCTAATATGACATTTTACAGAATGTTCTGTAGTTGCCTTTCGTGGATTATAATAATTAAGAGTTTGTCCTTGTAAGTGCTGGGATTGCAAAATAACTAGTTTCTTTGCAATATATGCTGTTGGCTCTTATCTGCGACAGACAACCGTAGTTGCTTTTTTTTGGTGTCCTTGATTGCTGGCCAACAGGACGGATGTAAAACTGTGTGAGAAATGATTATTAAACAGAGACCATTTCACTATAAATCACTATACCCATGTGTGTTTATTGTGTCTCTCTTCTGATACCAGGTAAACCCTTTGTTTGCTGTGTTCTATTCTTTTGCAGGGTAATATTTCCCCCAAAAAGATACACAATTGTTATTATCAAGTTTCATTTTGACACACTGCATGCTGTTTCCGTGTGATATAAATCAATTTATCTACTACTTTTACCATTTCTTTAAAAAACATGTTTTCAATGGTTGGACCACATAATTGTGAAGATGTAGTTAAAGGACTTCCCAAAAGGAAATATATGAACAAGATATGGCAATTAGAAAAATACTATTAATGATGCTTGTTCATTAGACATGCTAATTAAATTTTACAGATTCACCTAAAGAGGCAGATACAAAACAAACTGAATGCAATAAATGTTGATACATTCCGCTCTAAGGAATTTCTACCTTCTAAACATCTATATTTAAGAAAAAAGACTAAAAGACTAAATTCAAAAATATTAATCATTTGAAAAGCTATAACTGAAACAATCGTATTCATCACATACAGAAATGTATCTGTTTTTACCTCTTGGTGATAAGCTGTTGCATGGAACTACAAAACAATTATCATACTTTTTAGAATTGACATTTTAAGGTGTAAAACTCTATTTTTTTCTGGTTTGGTTACAGTCATAGACAGAATCAACTGTTTTTATGCATTAGAATTAAAAAAAATGTATAGGAAGTTTTCTTCTAAAAAGTAATTGTTAAATGGATTTCTATTCTTGCTAGCAATGCTAACTCCATATTGATAGCTAGGATTCAATATATCTTATTTCTTGTAAACCAAAATGTATTAACCATTAAGACAAATTCTTTATAACCCAGGATGCAGTGCACTTACCTTCGGCAATATACTGATGTATATTATTTGCTTCAATACACACAGTGACCTGAGAGCCATTAGGTCCACATACCGGAATGCCTACAACTCTGTACCTTCCTCCTATTTTCATCTTGTTAATCAAATTATCTAAGGAATATAACATTTTTATGATAAAATGTGTCATAACTGTAAGCTATGGCATTGCTTTTTAATAATAAGTAAATGACTGTACAATAAAACTGTACCTACACCAATACATGGTGTATGCTTAAAATGTAACTCTAATAATAATAATACAAATGTGTCATACAGTTCTTATTTTTTAGCTGGTTTTGTGTACATTTTGGGTTTTACTTAAAAATTGTTTCGGAAATATGTAATAATTTTTAGCAAAAATCTTAATTTTCATAGACTCTGCTTTTTCCTGAGGTGTTTCATACTTGACACCTTTAAAACTTCCTGTAGACTTGGATTCTGAGGGTTATGCCCTGCTTTTTTATCTTCTCAGCGGTGGCGGTAGAGGAAAGGAGGAGGATTTGTTGCTTCTTTTGATGATTAAGATCATCTGCTTTCACACACATGCTCAGTGGCAGACAGTTGCAAGTAAACTTGCATATCCTGTTTGCCCTGCTCTGTACCTACCCATTCATGCTTTAATCAGGAAACATTACTATATTGCAGTTTCTATGCACTAGCAAAATCTGCTAAAATAGGTAATTTTACTATTGCCAGCTATAGCTATCTAGAAATTGTAGACTTGACAACCCTTTTTTTGCCTTGGAAAGCAATAAACAACCTGTTAGATCTTCCAAATTCCTCTGATCTTTGTAAGGATACAAGTAAGCATCTCCTAACATCTTACATATGAAAACACCTCTTCTTCTCATTTATTTTGGTGAGGTTAGAAAATAGGAAAAACAACCTCCTGGAATCTATGAAACTTTGTTAAAACCCTAAAGTTGAAGACAACTAGAGAAAAAGTACACCTTTATATTCAACCACAAGGAATCCCTCTTATAGTAACTAAAATGTATTAAATAACAGCAGAAAAAGGCTTATAATTAAAACTAAATATTTATTAATCATAGATAAAATAATCAAACATGTAAGAATACAGCAAAATTGTTTTAAAAAATTGAACCTTGTCCCAAGAGAGTGGTATTATAATGGTAACCCAAACTTGCAACAGACAGTATATTATGGTGCATAAAAGTGTTTTAGCAAAGCAATGGTCTGGTAATAAATAGAAGTGTAACAACAGCCAGATCTCTATTTTAGAAAATAAACTGGTGACCAGAGCTCTACTGTTGAATATAGCAGAGCAGGCAGTATATCCGCTAGTACATAGAGGGATTATGACTTGAAATAGTTTATTGGTGGAGAATAAACTGAAAATGATTAACCAGTATAGTCTGGTAATGACAAGTATAACAATACCCAGATCTCTAAAAAGATAAACTAGAAATCAGATCTCTACTATTAAGTGTAGCACAGCAGATAATACATCCTAGTACATACAATCTGTACCTTTAACATAGTTGGTCATAAGCCTTTATCAAAACCTGACTGTAGGACGTTTCTGGAATTCCGACTGCTGTACACTGCTTGTTATTGTCATTGCACCACTGCATACCATCAAATAGATCCATTATGACAATGTTTTTTTACTCTTCAACAATGTTTCTACAACTGTGGATAAAAGACCACCACCTTTCAATTTTCAATCTGTCAGCTTTAATTTGTGAACTTCTTGATAATAAAGAGGCCCTTGCACACAATAGAGCCACCATTCCTGTAGTATTATTGGTTCTGCAATGGACATCCTTATTAACTCTGAGAACCAAAGTCTTCTAGGCCAATATGGTGCAATCATAATTAGATGAGCTCACTGTCTTCAAATCCTTTCCAACACTCTTGGAATTAACAGAAAAGGGGAAAATATATAAACTAGATTAAATGTCCAATCTTGAGCCAATGCGACCAATGCAAATGGATTGCCCCTTTTGTGACGTACAAAAATAATGGGACAAGGTGGCTCAAGGTGTAGATAAGGTACTGGGTTCCAGAGGGGTGCTACTAAGGATAAAAATGTGAATAGAAAACTTGAAGAAAGAGAATATCCTTTAAATTGTTTTAGTGCACACCCTCAGCCAAAATAGGCAATATAGAAAAACTCAAAAATTAAAACTTAACATTTATTGTTATCATATAAAATACTTGAATAAAAACTTGATTCTCTGACGTATAATTGTGGAAAGGGGATGGAGGTGACCCTATTATGAAAAGTCAATATTGGAATTTATGTAAAAAGGATCCTCTATTCAGTTTCTCCTAAAATCCGTGAAATAAATACCTCAATATAAAGTGACCAGTTAGTGAAGTAAAAAATGAAGAATGACAACTCAGACTGTTTAAATAGTTCCTCTGACTCTACTCCGGTAACCCCTGATGAAATTACTGGAAACGTGCGTCGGGTTACACGCTGAGCCAGTCCGCAACGCCGACCTATGACGTCACACGTAGACGCATAGGCGACACGCGGCTAGCTAGGAGCCTTGGCGCTCAAACACATACAGATTTACCTCCGATTCCTTCTAATGTTATCGCATCCCTATATCAATTTACTAGAGTTGAGAGCTTCATATTAATAATACTGGACGAACAATAACTGATATTAGATAGGTGGCACCAAGGCTCAGATTATTAAGAGGAAGTGATATAATAGTATAAGCCTTTATTGAAGTGCATTATACTTCTTATTTATTTATGTATAGGATCTCCTTATTGGCTACTCTAAGCACTGGCACTTTATACTTACAGTACTTACAGCACTTATAATAGTATCTACCTCCTGAGACTCTACATTATATATATTGTAGCACTTAGCACTTTATTCTACTTTCAGAATGATATGAAAGGTCATTCTTCATTATTTATTTCACTAACTGGTCACTTTATATTGAAGTATTTATTTCACGCATTTTAGGAGAAACTGAATAGAGGATCCTTTTTACATAAATTTCAATATTGACTTTTCATAATAGGGTCACCTCCATCCACTTCCTACAATTATACGTCAGAGAATCAAGATTTTATCCAAGTATTTTATATAATAACAATAAATGTTAAGTTTTAATTTTTGAGTTTTTCTATATTGCCTATTTTGTGTGCATTAAAACAATTTAAAGGATATTCTCTTTCTTCAAGTTTCCTTTTGTGATGTAACATGAAAAGTCTGCTTTCTGCATTCCCAACTACTGGACTAATTAATTGAAGACCTCTTGGTTTAATTCCCATTCCCCCAGAATAACCTGATTCTGGCTGAGAAAGTCTGTGACCATATTTATCATGCCTCTTATGTGCAGCAGATACTTCTCTGCTTATGACATTATCTTTGCTGTTAAGCTTTATAAAATACGACATGTGGTTCTGCTTTGTCTGTTGCATTGTCTGACTGAATCCTCGGTGGTCTTTGCCTTATTTGTCCATGTAATGCTTGTAACACCAACCACACTGCTTGCAATTCCCACATATTGGAGGACCAAATTGTTGAGCATCAAACTTAGACATATCTCCCTTGACAATGAGCTACCCAGCCCATTTCACTGGCATCTGTGATTAGAATCTTCACTGACCACCATATCAGGCACAGTATTGTCTCTGGAGACAAACACATTTGATTATCTAGGCTGCGATCCAACTGCTGCAAAATATTGTCCTCTAAAGGATGCATATGCGTCTTTGAGAATGGGACTGCTAAAATAGATGCCAACATCACTCCAAAATCGACATGGCTCTCCCTACAGACAGTTTCTGTCTCTTACTTGTGATGCCAAAACTTCTACATTGGTTTGAGGGAAGATAAACTTCCCTGTTCTTGAATCCAGCTCCAACTCCAAGAACATTATTCTGCATGCGACTTCTCGTAATGTATTAACCATCCCGTACTCTGTAGTACTTCTTCTGTCCTCTGTAGTCTGACCAACATCTGCTGTTCTGTCTGCGCCACTATGAATCCTGAAGATAAGGTAAATCTCTATTCTTTCTTTCCTGATGCCACCATTGCTCCAGACCCCCCACCCCCCGGCCCGCCCAGTGTCACTCTATCCCGAATCTATGCTGTAGTTGGAGGCTATCCAGGGTTCCCAGATAGCCAAAAAGCTGGTGTAAGTGTCTGAAACTAGGTGGATAAGTTTTTCGTTAATCATAATAAAGTTTATTTTATTTATGATCTCTCTCAAGCATAAGCTAGAGTTTTTCCACTTACTGGCTATATGGCTTTTTACCGCCAGAAATATGGACTGGAGTAACCTATCCTGGGGCCTGGACAGTAAGGGGGGTCGTTAACCCCCTCCATCGAAACTTGTCTCTTGGGACATTTGAGTGAGGCAGAGTTTTGAGGCTATTTGGGTTATTTCAGGACCATAAGTCTTTGGCCTTAGGGCATGTCCACCATATGTGGATGAAGGTCCCCGTCTCTGGGCATCCCCTGAAACAGTTGTCAGGCTCTTGAGGGTTCATCTTATGGAGCCTAGCCGGGGTAATGTAAGTCCTATGGAGTACTTTTAGTGAAGTTTCCATCAGGCTGTAATTGTAGGAGCCTCTCGCTAATTTGCCCCATTTCTCCAGGTCTCATGTCTGGCCCAGGTCCTCTTCCCATTTTGTCAAGGGCTTTGGTTTACTATGGCTTAGCGGGCTATTGAATTTCTCATATATCATGCCTAGTGTGCCTTTAGATAGCGGGGCTTCCGAGCACATGCGTGTCATCCAGTTTGTTTGGGGTTGGCCTAGAGTCCTACCCAGGGTCCATATAAAATGACTAAACTTACAAAAGAGGAAGTGTTCCTTTATGGGGAGATTAAAATTGTCCCTAAGGTAATCAAAGCTAATGAGTTGGCCCTCTTTGAACCATGCCCCTATCCTGTCCAGCCCATGGGAGGTCCACCAAGCTTTTGAGTCGCTCGGGAGATCTTTTGCAAAGAGGGGAGAGGTGGTAATAGATAGGAGTGGAGTGAGGTCAGGAGTCAGGCGCCGTTTTGAGTTCGCCCAATCCCAGCATCCCAGGGACAGTCTAATCATGGGGTTGGAGTAAGTAAGTGGCTGGCAGTGAGACACCGTGTCCCACCCCTGAGGATGTAGCTGTTGGATTTCTATTGCTACCCAGATGGGTTGATGTGCCGCGGAATGCGCTTGGGGCAGAAAGGAGATCTGGGCTGCCCTGTAGTAGAGCTTAAGATGGGGACATGAGAGTCCGCAGTTACCTTTATGCCTAAACATAGTATGTTTCGGAATTCTAGGGGTTTAATTTCGCAATATGAACCTCATAATTTGCCTTTGTAGATTGTCTAGGTCTTTAATGGGAACTTTAATTGGAAGTGATGTAAAGTAGTACAGGATTCTGGGGAGCACGTTCATCTTAACAGTGTGAATCCGGCCAGACCAGGAGATGCAGAATTTATTCCACCTCTCCTGGTCAGCTGCTATCTCTTTGAATAGGGGTGGGTAGTTGGCCCCGTAGGTGTCCACGATGTTGGAGGTAATTTTTATTCCTAGGTATTTTAAGTGCTTCTTGGGCCAGTGGAAGTTGAATGTGTTCTTAAGCCCCTCCCTCTCAGGTTGTGTAAAGTGATGCCCTATAATTTCCGATTCATCTTCGTTCATTCGCAGCCCGGAGACAGAGTGGAATTTATCCAACTCTTCCATCAGGGCCGCCATGGACGCAAGTGGGCGGGTCAAAGTACACAGTAAGTCATCCGCAAAGAGACAACATTTGTATTCCTGGCCATCCAATTGAAGACCTTGGATCGCTGGAGAGGCCCTAATGCTCTGAGCTAGTGGCTCCATGGCGAGGACAAATAGGAGTGGGGAAAGAGGGCATCCCTGTCTGGTCCCCCTCTGTATGTTTATCTGCAAATTCTCTGGGCCGGGGAGTTTCAGGGTAGCTCGTGGGGACCTATAGTATGTTTTAAGGAGGTTTAGGAAGTTCCCTCTAATACCGAATAGGTATGGCCATTCTAACGAATCAAATGCTTTTTCGATGTCTAAGGCTAGGGTGCAAAGGGGGGTCTTTGAGCAGTTGGCCAGGTGTATAATGTTTAGTACTCTCCTAATGTTGTCCCCCGCCTGCCTATGAGGGATGAAGCCTGCTTGGTCCTTGTGGATTAGTTTGGGTAGGAAGCTGGAAATCCGGGTAGCCATCAATTTAGCTCAGGATTTTAATGTCCCCATTAAGCAGGGAGATAGGCCGGTAGTTTTTAACCTCCATGGGGTCCCTCCCCGTCTTGGGAAAGAAGACCAGAGTCGCCTGATTAGGCTCCGGCAGCATCTGCTCTCCCTTCAGAATAGCGTTGAACATTGAAACCATGTGGGGAGTTAAAACATCTACAAACTTTTTATAGTATAGGTCTGAAAAGCCATTGGGCCCGGGGGATTTGCCTAGTTTGAGAGCTTTAATGGTGTCTCTGACTTCCTCTTCTGTAATCTCAGAGTTGAGTAAGTCTAAGTCGGAGTTTCCCAGAACATGGAGGTCTAGTCTTCCAAGGAAGCCTGTCAGGGAGTCCCCGTCCACCCGTGTTTGTGAGGTGTATATATCTTGGTAGAATGTTCGGAAGGTGTCCTGGATCTTAGCCTGACTGTTTGTCATTGTACCTGCTTTAGTTTTGATTTTTGTGACCCTTGCTTGCTGGAATCTGGCATTCAGCCTGTTGGCCAGTAAGGGGCCCGGCTTGTTTGCCTGCGCGAAAACATTGTTCTTGGTTTTCCTTAAGGCCTTCTCTGTTTGGGCTGACAGGATGTTGTCTAGTTCAAGTCTGATCGTGTCTATCTGCTGACGGCTTAGGTCCGACTGCTGTTGCTGATTTAGTTTTTCTTGGGTGGCTAGTTCCTTCGTCAATAGGTTCTCCTTTTCCCTCACCTTTCTTTTATATGCCGAGGCTAGCCTTATAAAGCTGCCCCTTATAAATGCTTTATGCGTTACCCAGAACCACCCCGCACCCGTGGAGGGGCTAGAGTTTGTGGAAACAAAGTCCATCAACTCTCTAGAAATTTGGTCCAGTACACTCATGTTTGACAGAAGCCTATCTTTGAGCCGCCATGTGTATGGCGTTTCAAAGTTAGGGGTTAGATTCAGGCTTAGTGTGACCTATGATCTGACCATGGACAGGGAACTATGTCCGAAGAAGTGGCTTGTTCTAAGGAATCTCTCTCTGAACTCCACTCTGAGTATCCATCCTACCTCAGGTAGAGCTGGAAAAACAGGGAGCCTCCTAGGAGAGGAAGGTTTATTTGGGTGTCTACCTGACCTACTGATGAGGAGGAGTTTCTCTCTTTTTCTATATTTTTAATTCACCATAGAAAATTATATCACCAGTTCACATACTGCCAAGATTGGCTAACATATTTAAAACCCTATTCTATTTGATACAAGTAAAATACTCACAAACATAAATTTGATTGTGTGAGCTTTTTGCAGCAATGTTACACATTAATTCAATGCTCCCCCCCCCCCCCCCATTTAAAATACGGAGCACAGCCACATCTCATACACCTAAGCCTTGAATTAAAGCCACAAGGCTCAGGATTATAGGCAAGGCTGTGCTCAGCAATGTTACTGAGTACAATCACTCTTACACTAATGACAATCCTTGGGGATTCCCTCCATCCGTGCACATGGTAAATGGAATGCCCAGGTTTTCCCTTTGCCGCTCACTCCCCGATTACCCTCTTCCATGCTCAAATCCATCCCCATTCTGCGATCTCCCCATCTACCTAACCATGGGTGTCCATTGAGATCCCCATGGCATATAAAAAGTAAATCCCATACAACGGGGGTCCTTAAAGGACTCCTACGGCTTCTAATAAATTAACCCTATACCATGGGGGTTTATACAGACCCCCAAGGTATGCACATTAACCCTACCTACTATGGGGGTCCACAAGGATCTTCATTGCACTCTAAGTTAAAACAGAACACACCTATTCAAAATGAACACCCCAAATAATCTATTCACTAATTTACAACAAAAAAATAAACCAAATTAAAAAACAATTACCAAAAATGAAAAAGAATTAGAAATAAAATAATAAATTACAAGTAAAATAAAAACATACAATAAAATAAACAATTAAATCCTGTATTTGCTAATTCTTAGGTTGAGACAATTAAGGTGTTAAATTCTATAATAAATTTAATTGTGATTCAAAAGAAGAAAAAACACTTGAAGAACACCTTTTTAGTGATGATAAATGTATTATCCACTAATAAATGAACTTTAAAACATTAAACTGTATTAGTTATATAAAAAATCGTTGTAAAATTTGTTTGCAATAAAAACTAAGTTGGTTTCACTTAGTAGTAGCGTCTTTTTATCAGGACTTATTATTTGTACTTGTACTGTATTATTTTTAATTTTGCTGTGCCTTTTTAAATTTATATATCTCAAATCATGATTTTACTTTTATTACATTTGGGATTTTCACAGTGCTTAGAAACTATAAACAATAGTGTTTCTTTATCGCTCAGATAAAGTTTATGTTTTAAGGAAGCGATAGTGCTTAATTAGGGCCTCATTCTATTATCGGCCGTAGGAGATGCGGGGCCGCAAGGACCGGCCGCAAGCTATTCGGCTATTCTATTCCCCTCCGGCCGGGGATTCCGGCAGGATTGTGGCCGGCGCCTTGCTATCCCTTGCCTTTGATCTAAAACGGCCGCAAGAGTTTCGGCCGCAAGAAAATCCTGGTTGCTATTCAATTGCTCCGGGAACCCTCTCTGCAAGGCTAAAACCGAGCCGCAGCTTACTTGCAGAAAAAAGGTCCCGCTAGCACCAATTAAGTACATTATAAAGCCGAAATAAAGCCATCCTGCACTCTGAGGAGACTATAAAGTGATTGTAGGTGTTAGCAAAAATAGCACAACATTCCCCTACACTCAAATCCGTAAATAAATTATTTTTTAATTTATGTCAAATATCCATGGAAAAAGTCCCGAGGGCTTGGAGCACCTCAGACCCGCCCACGCTGCGGCCGGAAAATAAACAGTTAATGTAAACTCGGATTTGGGCTGATGTGCAAGCTTAAGAGGGGGTTGCTATTAATCCTCATGTCCCCCAATATGATCCCTAGCATTTACAGAGCTGTACAGTGCCGTCTTGAATTTCTTTTTGCGTTTTAAGTTTTCTGAGCTTACGGGCGGTTGCAAGATATACGGCCGGCCGTAAGGGGAGATCCTTGCGGGGCCGTATAATTGAATTGCAAGATAATGGAACCGCTGCAAGGAATCGCAGCCTTGCGGTCTTTTTACGGCCGATAATAGAATGAGGCCCTTAGTCATTAGTGTACTTCCACAATGTGACTTTTTTGTGTAAGGTGCAACAAAAGAATACTCTATTATTTAATAGAGATAAAGTGCTGAATGCCTTTAAAGTGCTGTATATTGAAAAAGTGACTGTGCTTAACAAAATCCTTATGGACAGGTTGCATTCCTTTAAATAGTTGTCCTGTGCATAATTTCAATGCACTATTGTCTTAAATTTAAGTAAGTTCTCTAAGAATATCTGCATGAGCAGGTGGGTTTGGCTTAATATCTTGTTCTTTACTTGCTTTCTTTTTTATTAGTTTTTATTTGTTCCTTAAATTCTTATTTATTAGTTGTGATATTAAACAACAACGATGCTCATTATATTATATTTAAAAAATGTCTTAAATAGTTTTTTTGGACAATATCAAGTTCTAATTATTAAAAAATGTCTTGACTTAGTTCATAGAAACCTCATGGATTCACTGATATGAATCTACTGCATACCTCAAGTGTATTGCTACAAGTGCTAAAAAACTATGATGCTGTACACAATATGATGCTAGTAGCTGTGTCTATATTAAAGTGCTTGTGCTGTGAGTGAATACCCAATTGTGATTGTCCTAGGGTCACTAGATATCAATAAATGTCCCATTTAGCTAACACTATCTCTGAAATTAACCATATATTATAATACTAACAACTTGCCCGTCAAAAATGACGGCAATAAAAAGTGAAGCCTGGCAATGCTGTTTTCCACACAATGGGAGCCTCTCACCTCTACTTTACTGGCCTCGCGATGATCGCCCCTCCTGGGTCTCTAGCCCCCTCCCCTGTGTCTCTTTCCCTCCTGTGTCTCTTTTCCTCCCTCCCATGTGTCTCTTTCCCCCTCCAATGTGTCTCTTCCCTCCCCTCTCCCTCCCCTGTGTCTGTTCTCCCCTACCCTGTGTCTCTTTCCCCCCTGCACCCCTGTGTATATTCCCCCCTCCTCTCCCTCCCCTGTCTTTTCCCCCTCCTCTCACTCCCGTGTCTCTTCCCCCTCCTCTCTCTCCATTGTGTCTCTTTCCCTCCTGTGTCTCTTCCCCACCTCTCCCTCCCCTGTGTCTCTTTCCCTCCTGTGTCTCTTCCCCACCTCTTCCTCCCCTGTGTCTCTTTCCCCCTCCCCTGTGTCTCTTTCCACCTCCCCTCTGTCTCTTCCCCCCTCCCCCTCCCCTGTGTCTCTTCCCCTCCTCTCCCTCCTATGCATCTATTTCCCCTCCTCTGTGTCTCTTTCCCCCTCCCCTATGTCTCTTTCCCTCCCTCTCACTCCTCTGTGGCTGTTCCCCCTCCCCTGTGTCTCTTTCCCCCCCTGCCCCCCCGTGTCTGTTCCCCCCTCCCTTGTGTCTCCCCCCCAATTCCCTCCCCTGTGTATCCCCTCCTCTCACTCCCCTGTCTCTTCCCCCTCCTCTCACTCCCTTATGTCTCTTCCCCACCTCTCCCTCCCCTGTATCTCTTTTGCCCTCCCCTGTTTCTATTTCCACCTCCCCTGTGTCTCTTTCCCCCCTCTCCCTCCCCTGTGTCTCCTCCCCCTCCTCTCCCACCCATGAATCTCTTTCCCCCTCCACTTTCCCTCCTGTGTCTCTTTTCCTCCCTCTCCCTCCCATGCGTCTCTTTCCCCCTCCCATGTGTCTCTTACCTACCCTCTCCCTTCCGTGTGTCTGTTCTCCCCTCCCCTGTGTCTCTTTCCCCCTGCCCCTCCTGTGTATATTCCCCCTCCTCTCCCTGCCCTGTCTCTTCCCCCTCCTCTCACTCCCTCGTGTCTCTTCCCCCTCCACTCTTTCCATTGTGTCTCTTTCCCTCCTGTGTCTCTTCCTCACCTCTCCCTCCCCTGTGTCTCTTTCCCTCCTGTGTCTCTTCCCCACCTCTCCCTCCCCTATGTCTCTTTCCCCCTCCCCTGTGTCTCTTTCCACCTCCCCTGTGTCTCTTCCCCCCTTCTGTCTCTTCCCCCTCCCCTGTGTCTCTTCCCCCTCTCCCTCCTATGCATCTATTTCCCCTCCTCTGTGTCTCTTTCCCCTCCCATGTGTCTCTTTCCCTCCCTCTCACTCCCCTGTGGCTGTTACCCTCCCATGTGTCTCTTTCCCTCCCTCTCACTTCCTTGTGGCTGTTCCCCCCTCCCCTGTGTCTCTTTCCCCACTTGTCCTGCCCGTGTCTGTTCCCCCCTCCCTTGTGTCTCCCCGCCAATTCCCTCACCTGTGTATCCCCTCCTCTCACTCCCCTATGTCTCTTCCACACCTCTCCCTCCCCTGTATCTCTTTCACCCTCCCCTGTTTCTCTTTCCACCTCCCCTGTGTCTCTTTCCCCCTCTCCCTCCCCTGTGTCTCCTCCCCCTCCTCTCCCACCCATGAATCTCTTTTCCCCTCTGCTGTGTCTATTTCCCCCTCCCCTGTGTCTTCCCCCCCCTCCTCTGTGTTTCTTCACCCCCCCCTTACGCTGCGCCTTGCGCATGCGCGTGCCCTGATTGGCTTTGCAATTGGATTGTTGTCAAACTGCGATTTGTCGCAAAGTGTGATGACAATTATAATATGTGATTAAGCTCATGGAACGCCAATGAGTGAAGCTGGCACAGCGTCTGACGCCTGAGAATGGCATCAAAAAGCTCGTTTCTGTGAGACCTTACGTCTCACTCATCAGGGCCCCTAGGGCAATCAGAATTAGGTATTCACTCACAGCACAAGCACTTTAATCTAGGTGCAGCTACTAGCATCATAGCGTGTACAGCACCATAGTTTTTTAGCACTTGTAGCAATACACTTGAGGTATGCAGTGGATTCATGTCAGTGAATCCATGAGGTTTATATGTCAAGATTTTTTTTAATAATTAGAACTTGATATTGTCCCAAAAAACGAATAAATAAAAATTTAAGGAACAAATACAAACTAATAAAAAGCAAGGAAAGAACAAGATATTAAGCCAAATCCACCTGCTCATTTAGATATTCTCAGAGAGCATACTTAAATTTAAGAGAAAAGTGCATTTAAATTATGCACAGGACAACTATTTATAGGAATACAACCTGTCCATAAGGATTTTGTTAAGCACAGTCATTTTTTCAATATACAGCACTTTAAAGTCATCCAGCACTTTATCTCTATTTAATAATTGAGTATTGTTTTGTAGCACCTTACACAAAAAGTCACATTGTGGAAATACACTAATTACTAATTAAGCACTATTAATTCCATAAAACATAAACTTTATCTGAGGGATAAAGAAACACTATTGTTTATAGTTTCTTTTTTTTTTTCTTTTCTTTTTTTTTTTATTGAAAATTTTCAGACAATACAAAAAATGCGACAACATTTAAATACAATAATACTTCTCCTGTTTCACTTATTTATACAATGCAATTCCCATGAATATTAAATATTGATTAACCACAAATTTATTTATAACAAGGATAGTGAAGTTATCATTAGTTAACTCTTCTAATAGCCGATAATAGACCCACTTCTTTATCAGCCATGCAAAAGGTCAGTTTGTGACCCACATTATTCCTTAAACCCACTTGGGCACTACATTTGAATATTTAACTCCTTTGTGACCTTTTAATTATCATCTTGTGTTTTAAATATAACGGATCTTAGGGCTATTGATTGGGACCTAGGATAATAGTCTCTACAAGTAATAATCAACTGAAATCCAAAGAAAGAAAAAAGAAAAAAAACACATACAATTTTACCAGACTGGAAAGCACTGGGGAAGAAAGGGTTGGGGGGAGGGGAGAGTTGTCTATAATTTCACACATCCAGAAAGAGAATGATCTCGTCAATCATGCTTTTTATCCCATATTGTCCACTTTTTTAGTGGAAGACAGGAAATCCCGAGTTCTTCTATATTTCTTTCTAATAATCTTGTTTTATTAATTTTTATCAAAATTTCAGACCAATTGGGAACTTTAAATGTGTTAGCAGTGGGAAGTGTAACTACTTTCTCTTGGTGCATAACACCTATTTCACATATATTCAATAGAGAATTAGAGAAAACAAAAATAATAAAGTTTTATTTACATTCTTAGGAGACAGCGTCGATTAAAAACTCTTTAAAACCAAGGGAAGTAGGAAATAATTCCTTAAAAGCATTTTAATATTGAATCCCTTATTTTTAACACTTATGATTAGTAAATTATTAATGTTTGAGGGATCAATATATGATCTTATTTCCTCTTATCTTATCTCACTAAGTGTATGATTTATGTTAGGTTTGGCTTCCAGACTTTTAAAGCATATATCTCTTTTTATCAGTGTTAGAGATATTGTATTTATATCTTGGTGTTCTGTCACCTTAAAATTCTTTTAGATATGTATTCCACTTTATACAATTCTGAAGTTTGGCATATCTAGCGTTCTAGGTGTTGTTATATAATCCAAATGCCCTTTGAATCTCTATATCAGTTTTAAACTATACTGGTATATTTTTTCCAGTTTTTATAGTGACTCACTATTGGAGGTTGTTTTTAGTATAAAGGTTTTGTTGGGAAAAGGGTCTTTCAGCAACATTCCCCACACTTCCATCCCTCTGTTGTATCTATAGCGTTTCTTATAACGCCCAATTCCGGGTATCGCCTTAATGTCACGTATTAAAAAATCGAATAGTTCTAAGTTCATTAGATGCGTTCGCTATTGCACAGATTCACAGATTCCTCCTATGCAGTACCAGGCTCTCCCGTGTACTGAAAGTTAGGGCACAAGAAGGTGACTACGAACTCCTAATTCACGGAGCTTAGCTGGAAGCACTACCTATTTACAGTGTAAGCGTCTGACGTCAGACGCAACCCTGACGCACGTTTCGTCACTTGGGCGTGACTTTTTCAAAGGGAAGGGCGAGGACCTCGACGGAGCCTCCTATTTATAGCGTAATGGTTGTTATGGTTACCCTTTAACTCTCACCAAGTGAGAAGGGTGTATATAGATATGGAGTGACAAACTTAATTTATTTTCTACTTAATTTCCTTACATTATAGAAATATTTATTATCACTTAGCGATTCCAAGTTTCCACCCTTATTATAAGCTGGAAACAAAGAGAGGTGGAATAATTACTCTTACTATGGGCATCTTTAGATTTTCCAATCATTACACTTCATGCCATGAATATATATTTTTAACACATATATATATATATATATATATACGAATATATATATATATATATATATATATATATATATATATATATATATATATGTCTTATATTCAGTATAGTCAAAGATAACAAACAGCATATTAATGCCATTGTTACATAACATCCTAAATATTCAGTCCATGTATATTAAAATAGTTGGATATACCTTAACACTAATATGTACATATATTTGTAATAGAATATGTTTTAAAATAACAACAATATAATAGTGTTCATATTTATCAATAGTGGTAAAAACATTTTAAATTATTGTGCTATAAAATAATAACAGCATAATAGTGCTCATATTTATATACATCAGTAGTGATTTTTAAAGTGCTGTATAAGAATACTGGCAGTGCTTTTAGTATTCTTTACATTAATCTTTATCCTTATTATCAATCATAATTATTTATAGTGCCTTTGTGTAATGGTTTTCTAGGTATATCCTTTCCATGTCTTAGTTCTTTCTTCTATCTTTTAGAGAAAAAGAACTTCATGGTTTTTATATTCATTTCAGAATAGTCCCCACAATTATTATGTAACCATTTCTCTACTACTTTAAGGGGTGACTATAGATGTATCCTGGATGATATTTGAGTATACTTTTAATACTAAATATAACTATTCGACATATTTAACATTTTTGGACGCCACTATAGAGATTTATAGGAATGCACTAAATGAGAATCCCTCATTGAGTCCTTTTGGTGTTTGTGCCTGTAACTCATAGATCCATTTTGATTCCTTCTTGAGTAGTATTGTGTCTAGATCCCCTTTTCTTGGGCCGAAATTGACTCCATCTATTGCACAAAATTTTAAGACAGATGTGTCTTTTTTATGTTTTGATTTTACATGTCGTGCAATTGGTGTATCATATTCGTTTATAATTGAGCAGATATGTTCTCCCATTCTACGTCTGAGCTCTCTGCTCGTTTTTCCGACGTAGATCTTCGTACAAATGCATTGCACTACATATATGACTCCCTTTGTTTTGCAATTATAGAAATCTTTTATGGGGTATTTTTTGCCTGTTATTGGGTGAATAAATTCTTTACTTGGTTTTATGAAATTGCAGTATTTACATCGTCCACATTTGTAGCACCCTGTTAGGGGTTTCAGCCATGTTTTTTCTTTTTGTTTGTCTTGTTGGAAATGGCTATGTACTAGTAGATCCTTTAAATTGGGGCTCCGTCTGTATGTTATTGAACTATTTTGAGTAACCTTAGTCTTGAGATCTTCATCTGCAGTCAATAAATACCAGAACTTGGAGAAAATATCTTTAATTTTCTCTGAGTTATGTCCATATGTCAGTATACATCGTATTATCTCACTTTCCTCATTTGAGGTTATTTCTTCTTGCGTAATAGGTCGTCCCTGACTTGGTGCATCTTTTGTTTTTGTATTTAATAACTCTGTTCTTTTGGTATTCTGAGCATATTGATATGCTCTTTTTAGACATTTGTTCGGATATCCTCTATTTTTGAATCGTTTCCTAAGTTTGTCAGCCTCAATTTTAAAGGAGATGTCATCACTGCAATTCCTACGGATACGTAGATATTGGCCTTTAGGTATACCTCTTTTTTGTGGTCCATAATGTTGGCTTGACCACTCTAGTAAGCTATTAGACGCTGTTTCTTTCCTATATGTTGTAGTGCTAATATTTCCCATTTCATCCTTTATTATTTTCAAGTCCAAAAAGGCCAATTCAGTTTGGTTCATTTCATATGTGAATTTTAATCCTAGGGTGTTTTTATTGAGGGTGTCTATGAAGAGAGACAGTTGTCCTTTTGTGCCAGTCCAAAAAATGATAATATCGTCTATGAACCGTCTCCACATTAGTATGTTGTCCGTAATGTTGTTCATAGATTCTTCAAAAACACATCTCTCTTCCCACCACCCTAGGAAAAGATTTGCATAATTAGGGGCACATGATGTCCCCATTGCTGTACCCTTAATCTGATGTATCCATTTGTCAGTAAAGATAAAATAGTTTTTGGTTAGTATGAATTCCAATAGGGTTAGCAGGAACTCATTAAATTGTTCAGCTTTTATTCCTCTTGTTCTTAGGAAGAAACCCACCGCCTCAATACCCTGTGTATGGGGTATGGAACTGTATAGGGTTTCCACATCTATACTTACAAGCCATGTTCCAGCAGGTACTACTGTGTCTTCCAGTTGTCTCAATATATCTGTAGTATCTTTAATATATGAGGGAAGGCCTATAACTAAATTACTAAGATGATGGTCCAGGAACTTACTAATGTTTTCAGATAGATTATTATTCCCGGATACAATCGGTCTACCCGGTATAGGGAATACCCTTTTGTGCACTTTTGGGAGGGCATAGAATGTTGGGATGGTTGGATTCTTTGGTAACAAAAAGTCATGTGTATTGTTGTTTATTATTCCTTCCATCAAAGCTTTATCCAGGATTAATTTAAGTTCTTGTTTGTAGGTGCAAGTAGGATCTCCTCTCAATATTTCATAAGTTGATTTATCTTTTCGGATCCTTTCACACATTTTTTTGTAATCCTCATTATCACTATGTCCCCCCCCCCCCCCCCCTTGTCTGCTGGTTTTATTTGTATATTCTTACAATCTTGGAGTTCCTTCAAAGCCCTATTTTCCTTCATACTTAAATTATAAATTGATCTTTGTTCCTGTGTGTATAATTTCTCAAGTTCTTTGGTTACCTGTTGTACAAACACACTTATATTTGGGTAGTCATTAATTTGGGGAGTGAATTTGCTCTTTTTTTTCCATATTTTTGGTGCCCCCTGTTCTATTAGGGTTCCATCCTTATTTTCATTCTCTTCTATCAGTGCCATCATATCCATAAATATGTCATGATCTTCCTTATTGATATTTAGATGACCATATTCCTTCATTGTTTTCATCTTGTAGAACTTATAGAGGGCCAATTTTCTACCAAAGAGGTTCAGATCTTTTATATTGGTGAATAAGTCCACTCTAGATGAGGGGACAAATGAAAGATCCTTCTCTAAGACAGACTTATGTGCATCATTTAGTGCAAAAGTTGACAGGATCATTATTTGTAATTGTGAGTAGTGAGTCACTATAAAAACTGGAAAAAATATACCAGTATAGTTTAAAACTGATATAGAGATTCAAAGGGCATTTGGATTATATAACAACACCTAGAACGCTAGATATGCCAAACTTCAGAATTGTATAAAGTGGAATACATATCTAAAAGAATTTTAAGGTGACAGAACACCAAGATATAAATACAATATCTCTAACACTGATAAAAAGAGATATATGCTTTAAAAGTCTGGAAGCCAAACCTAACATAAATCATACACTTAGTGAGATAAGATAAGAGGAAATAAGGTCATATATTGATCCCTCAAACATTAATAATTTACTTATCATAAGTGTTAAAAATAAGGGATTCAATATTAAAATGCTTTTAAGGAATTATTCCCTACTTCCCTTGGTTTTAAAGAGTTTTTAATCAACGCTGTCTCCTAAGAATGCAAATAAAACTTTATTATTTTTGTTTTCTCTAATTCTCTATTGAATACAATTGGAAACTTTTCCTTGTTTCCAATTTGAGGCAATATAATTTTTTGCTGCCAATCAGAAGTGCTTTAGCTTCCAGCGTGACTTCCTTTGGGAAAATATGAAATATTGGTATTTCCATCTTAAAGGGGAGATCTATCCCCAAAAATAATTTTATTTGAGAAAAGCATTCTGTCCACCAATGTTGTAATATGGGGCATTCCCACCACATGTGAATGTGTGTTCCTTTTTGTCCACAGTTACGCCGACAGAATATGGCTTCATTCATTTTATTAATCTGGTATACTCTAATCGGTACATAGTACCACCTGTTTATTAATTATTTAAGTATGTTTCTTTATGAGATGCATTTTGCAAAAATATATCTGTAATATGAAAAGCAGAAGCCCCCGTCTCTATAGGCCATTCTTTTCTTGCTTCTTTTTCACACATTTTATGACAAGATGTTTTAATGGGGATCTGCTTTTTTTCAATTATATTATGACATTTAGCCATTAAATGATATTCATCTTTTTCTAGTATTAATTTTTCACAATCTGTCAGATTTCTTCTGATTTCTATAATAATCCCCAAGGCCTTCAACGGTTTACTCATTTGGAGATATTCAAGCCACAATGAGTTAGATACTTTATATTTGATCACTACATCTTTAAATGACATAATGGAACCTTTTTGAAAGATATCTCTGAGGTATACCACCCCATTTTTAGCTAGAACTGCCAATATTGGGATATCTAATTCCCGAGCCATAATATCCAGTGGGGTTATTGGGCTTGGAAACGGAATTAAAGTATATTTTGAATTCAATTTGTCCCAATATTTGAAGTTATTTCTTAGTGTTTCTCCCATTGTTTCTAATTTAATAGAGGTCGATATTTAGTTTTTTGTAAGATTATGCTTTGTAGCTCTTTTTTGATCGTCATTTCGTTCTCAATTTGGAACCAGTGCCTGGATTCCTTTTGGTCACTCCATCTAATTATGTGAGCTAAAGATATTACGTCCTGAAAATTCTGAATAGAGGGGTAAACCATACCCCCTTTTTGAAATGTATCAATTAAGTTTGTTGAATTCATTCTTATTTGTTTACCTTTATGAATAAATTTATCCAAAGTCTTTTGAAAAGTTTTTATGTGACCTATTGAAAAATGACATGGTATACTTCTCATTAAATATGTTATTTTGGGGACTAGAAGCATTTTAGCTGCTATTATTCTTCCTGACCATGAGTCATATAAATTACTCCATCTTTCTATGGAGGCTTTCAAATTTAACAGAGTGAGCTTATAGATTTGCTCTATCATTTGATTGATTTCTGGGTATATTTCTATGCCCATATTTTTTTATATTTTTTTGCCATTTATATGAAAAATAGCTCTTTAATTGTCTATCTTCTTCTGGTTTTTGATTTATCATAAATGCTTCTGATTTAGTTATATTTAATTTGTAGTATGAGATCTTGCTAAATTCTTTTATGATTTGTTGAAGGTTTTCAATAGAACTAACTGGGTTTTCCAGAGATAGGACGTCATCTGCAAACATTGTTATTTTATGTTCATTGACCCCCACTCTTATACCCTGGATGCCTTTATTTTCTCTAATGGGAGTTGCCAATGGTTCCATTATAAGAGCAAAGATGAGGGGAGAGAGGGGACATCAGTGTCTGGTCCCATTAGAGATATTAAATGGCTTTGACTTATACCCAAGGCCCACGACAGAAGCAGTCAGGGACCCATAAAGAGCCTTAATAGCCTTGAACCGAAGTCCCCTAGACCAAACTTGGCTAGGACCTGGTCCATATAGTCCCATCCTACTCTGTCGAAGGCCTTTTCTGCATCCAGGGATAGAAAAAACGTTGATCTCCTATTTATTTTTGCATATGAAACTAGATTAACTAGTCTTCTAACATTGTCCGTGCCTTGTCTGTTTACTATAAAACTATTTTGGTCTTTATCTACTAAAGTCTGTATTACCATATTCAATCTGTTTGCAAGAATTTTGGCATATATTTTAATGTCAGTATTAATAAGAGAAATTGGACGAAAGTCTTTACACTCCATACATTCTTTCTCTATTTTAGGGATAGTTATGATGTATGTCTCCATAATTTCTTTTGGGGTAATGCCAGTCTTTTTGATTTCATTAAATGAGCTAGTTAAGTCTGCTACAATTTCTTTTTAAAATATCTTATAATAGGAATTAGTATATCCGTCCGGGCCTGGTGCAGAAGCAATCTTTAATTTAGAAATTACCTCTATAGTTTCTTTTTCAGATATAGGTTCGTTCATAGCTTCCAACTTTTCCAGGGAAATTTTTGGCAAGTTTATGTTTTCTGGGAAATTATGAATTTCAATTTCTTTTGGTTTATTGTCCTCTCACTCAGCCAGATTATATAAATCGGAGTAGTATGCTGCAAATACTTCTGCTATTTTATTTGGATTAGAAGTAATTTCCCCTTTGTATCGGTTTTGATCGATTCTTTTATGGGTGGTATTAATTCTATATTTACTTGCCAGGAATTTAGTTGCTTTATTACCCAAATGACGTAAACGTTTCTGAAGCGCCCATCTAGAGTTATCTATTTTCAATTGCTCTATGGTTCGAATCTGCTTTTGAATGTTCTTAATCTGTTCCATGTTTGATATGCTAGGATTTTTTTTATTTTCTCTATCAGCTTGAAGTAATTTAATATTTAATTCTCTTAATGGGGTTCCATTTTTTTTTTTCATTTGAGCCTGCATTTTTATACACATTCCTCTGATGTATGCCTTATGTGCCAGCCATACTGTTGTGTTCAGTCCTACAGAATGTCTATTAAGTTTAAAGAATTCCTCAATCTCTAATTTAATTTTTCCTTTACATTCTAGATCTTTCAACAGGGAATTTCTCAGTTTCCATGAGGGAAAAATATTTTCAGTCATTCCTATTTTAAACGAAGCTGAAATTAAACTGTGGTCAGAATGAGTTATTGGATCAATTTCAACATTAATTAGTTTTTTGAGTGCTAAGTCGTTGACAAATATATAATCTATTCTGGAATATGATGCATGTCTAGCGGAATAAAAGGTATATTTTTTTTCTGTGGGGTTAAAACACCTCCATGAGTCAAATAAACCAAATCTATATAGAATCTTATTAAAGATGTTTGTATTTTGTGTCTTGTTTTGTTTATCTTTATTTGCCCTATTCACCTTACGATCTAAGCTAGGATTGAGAACATCGTTAAAATCTCTATATATTATAACTTGACCCGAAAAATATTTCTTTAATAAATTGATTTTTTTACCAAAAAATTTACTCTGACCTCTATTTGGAGCATAAATATTTAAGATAGTGGTCTTATTTTTATTAATTATTCCTGTCCAAAGGGAGAAACGACCTTCTGGGTCAGAAATCGAAATGTCTTCCTTCCAATTTCGTTTTTTATTAAGGAAAATTGCTGTACCTCTAGCTTTTTTTTACATATTTTGAGTTACAAACCAAATAAAAAAATATTATTATAATCTGTCCCTTTATCCTCCTGCCAATGAGTTTCTTGGAGGCATACTATATCCGCATTTTTCTTATAGAATGTATTATAGAATATCATTCTCTTTCCCTGGGTGTTTAATCCTTGGACATTTTGGCTTAGCACTCTCAAAGTCATTTAAGAGAGCCAAGCCTCTAACCTTCCAACTACATCCCCTCCTTTCCCCCTCCCCCCTCTACCACACTTTCCAGCCGAGTATATAACAGACAAACATATATAAAAATTATCAATAAAATTACTGAGTAGAGACAAAGACATTAACAAAATATTACAAAAATGATCACCCTTACAGATGGGTGTTTTAAAGATTGTTAAGCTTATCATATTGACATAAAAATATAAATACAATTTGATACCCTTTGAAAGGGAACTTTTCCCTCTCCCCCCAAGACTCCGTCCCACAAAATTGTAGGATATAATGGGAGAACTCGGGAGGAGAAGGAAAAGAGGAACTTTTCCTAAGTTCAGTCGGTCCAAGGCTCCTGTCAGTGATGCAATTTGATAAAAATTCTCCAGACTGCTATGAAGTATAATACATATTCACATTTTCTCTTCAAAATAAATTGATATAATTGGAAACGAAGAACCAAAGAAACCAATTACCCATTTCCCCACCCTCATTCTCCTCCTCCCTTTCTCTCCTCTCTCTCCCACTGCTCTTCTCATTTAAGGCTTCTAGCCTTACTATTTACCTTTGTTTTTGTATAATATTCTAGTGCAGTGAATTAAATTAAGTGGGTCACTTCTAATTTTTGTGAGTAAATTATCCATATTCTATATTTTCTTTACCATTATATATTAACTTTTGCCTTTCACTCATTTTTCAATCCCCTCTCCTTTTTCTTTAATCGCCTCCCTCTTTTTCCTCTTTTTTTTTCCTCTTTCTTTTCCTCTTCCTTTCTCTTTCCCTTTATAACCTCTTTGATCAATTGATTGTGATATATTTTTTTTTCCTCTTTCTTTTTTTTATTTAATTTTAAGTTATTCTCAAAGCTATAGTGTTATATATATTCTATGTTCTATTTTCCTTTTTGATTTTATCCAACTCTTAATCAATTCATTTACATATCTAATTTTAAATTTAGCATGTGTGGTTATCGCTTTATATAGTGTGCTTTCTAAAAAAAAAAAAAACAATAGAGAGAGAGAGGAGAGAAACACAAAGAGGAGCCAATATATATACAAAACCCAAGCTACCGTATATTCAAACTTCACGTTCTTTTCTTATACCCATTCCCCATGACATCCAAGCTTCTGGAAGTAAGGATCTCCAATACCCAATCTGAACCCCCTTTTTCAAATTCCACTCATCCAATAGTTTTTTAGTCTCCTTGGGGGAGTGAACCACTATCTTCTTTGATTTATCATTAACTTAGTGGGAAATCCCCATTTATATTTAATATTTTTTTCCCTTAATAATTTGGTGGCCTCCGAAAATTCTCTTCTTTTGATCAAAGTTTCTCTTGATAAATCGGAGAAGATCAAAAGATTTTCGTACGGTGGATCAAGTTTTTTAGACTCATATTGTTTTCTGATAATCATTTCTCTATGAATGGATGAGTGGAATTTGACAATTACATCTCTAGGGAGACCTCTATCTATACTTTTAGGTAGTGGTATTCTGTGAACTCTATCTACCATCTGTTCCAAAGGGAGATCATTTATTATTATACCAGATATACATTTTTGGATATATTGATTTAGTTCTAACTGACTAATATTTTCTTATATACCTCTTATCCTAACGTTATTCCTGCGGGAATGATCTTCCATTTTATTGATTTTTGCTTTTAAATCTAAAACCTATGCTTTTAAGTCAGATGTTTCAATGCTAATTATACTATGCTTTGTTTGAATTGCATTATATTTAATTTCAAGGCTATCTATTTTACCCCTCTACTATTTCTACCTTTGCAATTGAGTTCTTAGCGATTTCTACAGCTAAATCTGTAAATAATGACTCTTTAAATTCTGATAGAATGTTTCTCAGTGTAGCTGTTGTTAATCTTTCTTCCTCCTGCTTATCTATGCCTTGGCTATCCTCACTTTCCGTAGCCTCTTCAGTGCTTATCTGATTTCCAGATTGATCTAATTTATCCATAAATTCCTCCTCTACTTGAGTTTTATCTAGATCTTTTTTTTTGTTTCCCGAAGAGAGAAACATTCCTGGAGTTTTTGCCATTAAGTTTTTCTTTTCTCTAGCCTTTGTTTTAGGGTTCTGATTTTCCCTTTTCATCTTAAAGAGATATTGATATTACTATTTATTATTTTTAATGTAAGAAGTTAAATCAATCTTTATAAGAGAGTTTTTTATCTAGAATTAACTCTTCCACCCTTTCAATCTTTATATGTTATAGAGTGTAGTTATATGTTGCGGATTTATCTATTGTTAAGACATTAGATCTATATCACCTAGTTAACAATCACCAAAAGACTTTAACAAAGTTGGAACCAGGTGATTAATAAAAAAAAAATCTTATTAAAGGTACAACTCTTTGATTTTTCAGTGTGTCATTACTTTCCTAATAACCGTCCAGGTTACTGTAATCTTCTCAAATAATACTTGTATTGCACTGTAAAGTTCTTAATATTGCACAGTCCCAAAGTGATTTCCTTTATCTTCAGCTGTTTTTAAACTTTGTGCGTATCCTTCTTTAAATCTTTTAGGGCTGTGAGTTGCTGTGTGTTGAATAGTCCAATGTCTTGGTAAAGTGGTTTCCAAATTCTGAGACTTTTAACTAAGAGTCCTTTACTTTCCACTTGTACTATCAAATAATGTGAGGAAACTCAGGAGTTCTGTTGGGGGAGGAATGGGGAGTGGTCCCCCATTTTAGGGTTTTCAAGCTGATTTCTTCTCTTTTCTCATACTCCCTATTCTCCTTTCCCCCTTTTTTCTTGCCTTTTCCCTTCTGGAAATGTACTACATTGAGAATGCTTAGTTAAACTTTCTATGGCTTAATAAGCCCTGTTTGTGTGACATGAGAACACCTTCTGGGGGAATAGGGGGGAGAAACCTTATGTGGAGTTAGCTAAATGATGTCTTGCCTTTCCCCTTTCTCTCCTATCCCCCTGATCCTTCTTCCCAATTGCTTTTTTGTTAAAATAACATTAGTGTAATCAGGCAGTGTGATATAGCAGGATTTTTCCTTCTGGTCACCAGTTTAAATCACATATGCATAGTTGATCTTTGTATGGCTTTATAAGCCCACTTTATATAACATGCAGCTAGCATCCGGGGGGTAAGGGAGGGGTAGCCTTATTTAGGGTTAGCTAAATGCTTTTTCCTTTTCCCCCTCCCCCTTCTCTCTTTTCCCCTTTTTTCTCTTCTTATTCCTTCAGGGTATAGCCTCTTTAAAAAACATTCATATATTCAAGCAGTGTGTACCCACCGGATAGTTCTTTCTTCACAGCCGTGTATGTCACATAAAAAATAATCTTACCAGTCCAGACGCAGGATGTTCACTTCACTGGTGCATTTCTGCTTCTCTTACTGTGGTGTCATCTGTGGTGAGAACGTCTGAGGAGGACATTTCTGTGCCTGTGAGGGGATTTCTCTTTCAAAGAATCTCTTTCATTTTGCACACAAGCTCCTTTGCCCCCAATCATAATAACTGGTGTTGCCCCATTTCCAACATCTCCAACACTCTGTTTGAGGCTGTCTGGAAGTGTTCCGTCTGGAAAGACGCCACTACTAAGTGAAACCAACTTAGTTTTTATTGCGAACAAATTTTACCAAGATTTTTAATATAACTAATAAAGTTTAATATTTTAAAGTTCATTTATTAGTGGATAATAAATTTATCATCATTAAAAAGGTGTTCTTCAAGTTTTCTTCTTTTGAATCACAATTAAATTAATTAAATCCTGTAAACTAAAATAAATCAAAGTTACTTACCTGGCCCAAATGATCATCCAGCAATGATCATCATTGCCCTGGTCCTAAGTCTTCTGCCCTGGACCAAGAGAGTCAATCAAGAATGAAGAGGACCTGAAACACTTCAATCAACAAGGATAGCCCACCGGGTCCAGAATAGAAGATTTAGGACAAGGGTGTCTATGGTCATTGCTGGATAATAATTTGGGCTTGGTAAGTGTCTTTAATTTATTTTATTTTACTGGTTTTAATTGTTTGTTATTTTATTGTATTTTTTATTTTAAATGTATTTTTTTTATTTTTTGTAAATTAGTGTTTTTTATATTTGGTACTTTATTGAGAATACCATAAGGGTCTGTTTAGTGGCGTTCAATCAAGGTCCTTTAAGGACCTCTGTGGCAGGCGTTAATTAATTAAGTGCTGCGGGGGTCCATCAAGAGTTAATTGTTAGTAGCCGCAGGGGTCCTTATGGGACCCGCAACATCAGGGTTAATATAGGTGCCATGGGGGTTCTATAGAGACCCCCGTGATGAGGATAAACTTTTAGGTACAAGGGGGTTAACATTTTATATCATCAAGCCTCAACGGACCACCATGGTTATGTAGATGGGGTTGATAGGGGTAGGGGATAGGTTTTGAGTGGGGAAGGTGGCAATCGGTAGTGAGTGGGGAGAGGGAAAGCAGTCACAGAGGCATTTTATGACTTTGCGAGTGCTCAATACTTGCATTTTTACTAGGAAAAATCAGAAAATTTAGGAGCTGCAGGTGGCAAGTCATTTTAATTGATTTGGAACTGAATAGCTCAAGCAACTCAAGCTGTAGTCCTCAGGGGTAGCTCTCGCGCAGTCATGCTGAGAGGGGGGAATAGAATAGCTATGGAAAGTTACTTAGCACGTTTTGCTAGTGTAACTTTACGATATAAAAAATAGAACAGGGATCTTAGGTAGAATTACCTCTCACAAACACTGCATAAGATTGTAACCTGTAGTTCTGGCAATTGCTGGAAAATCCTTGAAAGTGTTGCAGTGCCTCAGTGTCTATTAAATCAACAACTTGTTTCTCTGAAATAGATAATAAAGAATCAGTTCATTATAGAGTAATAGGGTGTCTAAAGATAAGTATATACAAATGTAGTGTATACCACCAAGAACTCTATATTTCATATCTTCTTTGAGAGGCAAGGCACATAAATCACAAACAAAGTCATGTCTCACAGTTGCTGATTCGCTGGCCCCAGGGACATGAACTCTTATATATCGAAAACCTAAAAACAAATGTTGAGAATTATATCAGCCTCTATGATAAATATTTTCTGCAAAATAATCATTTCCTCCCTAAGGTGGGAGGAAAATTTGGATTGTACAGGATGTTTCTATCTGCACAATGTAAATATGGTATTTAAATTGCCAGAGATCTCAATGACAATAATGGAAAGTTTATGAATTCACCATGATACCCCCCACGCCGAGAAAGTAACTGCCAGAATCAGCTGACTAAATACAATGAATGCCTGCAGTAAAGAATAAACTTAGTTCTGTTTACTTTTTTACTTGATAAAAATATTTTGCGGATTGTTAAGTTTAGGTATTTGAAAATTCATATTGAAAAAATGTGATCCTCAAAATGCACTCTTTTGAAGAGTTGCTCTTTTGAGTAGGGATACGTTTTTCTAACCTTCTATATACACTTATGCTACAATGTTTGTTTTTACCTGATCTACTTCCTACGTTTGTAACAGATTTTGTAAGTAGAAACTTTTTTTTCAGCTACATAGGAAATTTGGCAGTTACAAGTGCAAGCAGTTTAAATTGAAATATCTGTAGTTTACAAGGACACACCATACTAGGGGCCTCATTCTATTACCGGCCGTAAATCGGCCGTAAGGCTGCGATTCCTTGCGGGGGTTCAGTTAACTCGCGATTCTATTATACGGCCCCGCAAGGATCTCCTCTTACGGCCGGCCGCATATCTTGAAACTGGCCGTAAGCTCTGAAATCTAAAAACGCAAACATAAATTCAAGCCTGCACTGTACAGCTCTGTAAATGCTAGGGATCATATTGGGGGACATGAGGATTAAAAGTAACCCACTCTCAAGCTTGCACATCAGCCCAAACCCGAGTTCAAATTAACTGTTTATTTTCCGGCTGCGGCGTGGGCGTGTCTGAGGAGCTCCAAGCCCTATGGACTTTTTACATGTATATTTTACGTATATTAAAAAATATATATTTTACGGATTTGAGTATAGGGTAATTATGTGCTATTTTTGCTAACACCGAATATCTTTATAGACTCCGCAAAGTGCAGGATGGCTTTATTTGAGCTATTTTATGTGCTTAATTGGTGCTAGCGGGACCTGTTTGCTGCAAGTAAGCTGCGGCTCGTTTTTAGCCTTGCAGACAGGGTTCCCGGAGCAATAGAATCGCAACCAGGCTTTTCTTACAGCCGATTTCCTTGCGGCCGTTTTAGATCAAAGGCTTTCCTCCGGCGCGATCGGCCGCAAGAGATAGCAAGGCGCCAGCCGCAAGCCTGCCGGAGTCCCCGGCCGGAGGGAAATAGAATAGCCGGAAAGCTTGCGGCCGGTCCTTGCGGCCCCGCAGCCGCTGCGGCCGCTAATAGAATGAGGCCCTAGGAAAGCAGCTAGAAGAAGCAGATCAATAAACTAAATAAAGCTCCAAAATAAAGAACATTTATATGCAAAAAGTTAAAAGAACACTGCAGTTCAAAAAATACACTTGTTGGTCAAGTATGTACCAAACTAATAATAGCTATCTAAGCTATGAGCATGAAGCATTTTTGGGAAAATCGGAATTTTTGTCCGTTTGACCACAAATATATATATTTTTTCATTGTGCAGAGATCCTTTAAACTGTTAAATGACCACCATGCAATGGAAAACTTGTTTGAAAACTTAGAGCATAAGTAAGCAGAAAAAAAGTTGTGCATCTATTTCTTAATTGGAAAAAAATAAATTGTGATGCCTCTGCAGGAACCTCAGATCCATGATACATTGATGGAAGCTGTGTGCGTGAGAGGGGTGTTTATATTTCTGAAAACCTATTGTTGTAGTGATTGATGCAAGGGTCTGCTTCTGGGCCATTGAGAGGGAATGGGAGTTGTGCATGGTACAATAATATTAAGTATTCATAAAATATTCAATAGATAATATGCAGTAGATTCTACTTAAATATATAAATATTTTCTTTTCTTTTGTCGATAAGCTTAAAAATGTTCAGGGTAAATTACACCTGTTTAAATGCAATGCAAGAATTTTTATGATTTTGTTGTAGTATGCGGAGAGGGCTGAAGCTTTGTACTATGGGACAAGAAGTAGTAGTAGTGTTGTACTTCAGTTCATGTCCTTGTTACAGTGAATAAGTCACTGTAGAATAACTAAATAACTAATAACTAAACTTAGAATAACTAAAAAAGAAGCAATAGATATAAAATAACAAGATTACCTTCAGAAAAAGGGCAGTTTTCATCAGAACACAGAAATCTTGCCCCTTGTGTATACTTAGTGACTGTGGTCATTGCAATCACTATCCCTTCCATCATGTAAAGTCTCTGGGATTTATAATCCAAAGGAAACTCGCTTAGCCTTAGACGATAACTTGGTAACTCAGGCAAGTGAGTGAGTTTCAGGACTACATTAATCTGAAATAGAACCAGGATAAATAGGCAAAAAAAAGACACATTAGTCCATTTTTACAATCGTTGTATGTAGTAGAACATTTTCAAGATAGAATCTGGGCATCTTTTTCTTTTTACAATATCCTTTTAATAGTAAGCCATTCAAAAAAAAAAACTGATTATATATGCCTTGTAAAAACCTACAACAAACCTCAAAATTTAGTGAGACTTATGTTTTTTTACAAGCATTCACGACCTTTGTTAACTAGACAAATAGTCGAATTTATCAACCATAGATCATCACAACTAGCATCCACCGTCAACATTAATTAATATTAAAAATACATGTGCAGACAGCAGAAGTAAATATTAGCCAGAAAATATAAGTTAAGAATGCAATTTTCCTCATTAATGGCCTCTGAAAAACGTAAGTGAAAGATTTCCACTGCAATTACATTATTCAAGCCTTAACAAGACAGCCTAATCAATGTTATAACAGTTTGAAGCTTTCCCTTTCTTTCAGTAGTGCTCAGAACAATGAGAAAAGTGGGGAGGGTGCAGCAGTGTTCATTAATGAGGTAAACAGTGTTTTCATATTATATTTTCTAGCTAAAGATTTCCTTTGCTGCTGTCTGTGCATGTATTTTTAATGTTAATTAATGGTGAAATAAACATGAAATGTGTGTATACTGGCCCTTTCAGACATTAATTAACATAAGTTACTCAGTAATTTATAAGGTTATCAAGGAAACAGGAGCTTGAAACATTGAGCAGACACATACAACTCATAATTATTTTGAATTAATTATTTTATTTCCTAGAATTTTGCATAACCCTTTTTTTTTTACTTTTTTTTTATATTTTTCAGTCACTAGAGAAAGTCTTAACTACATTAAGCTCTTTTGAAGGGCTAATGTAATTAATGTTCTGAAGTATTATTGAATTAAAAATAGCTTTAGTTATTTACTATGAACATGGTTAATATTTTACTCTAGCGTCTGCTCTACCATCAGACTATAGCCCTTTGATTTGGCAAGATTTGTAAGACCTCTCCGTTTGTTAATTCAATTACATGAAATATCCTTGGCTGCCTTGACCCTATATAACTTTTTCGTATACTTGAAATGAAATTCATTAAAAGAAACCTACTCCTTCTGTGGTAGTATATGGCATATCCTCCAACCATTTGCATTACAAATTGTTAGATGTATTTACGATGTGCCTCTCTTACCTGAGCCTCAGTCTGATATTGCCCAATCAATGACAGAGTTTTTATGGCGGCATCACAAACCTAAAATACAAAAGGCTATTTTAAGAAATCTCAATAAATTACTAGCTAATACTATTCTTCTTAAAAATATCAAACAGAGGTTATAACCTCCAAATAAGAAATAGAAAACCGTGCATTTTGGAAAATATGGAATATCTTGGAATGGAATAAAACGTAATTCTGGAACTAATTTTAACATGATATTAATTAATCTAAGACCGTGTATGATTATGTCTGATGTTTTATGTTGGTTCGTCTTTGGAATGAATATTTATATGTCCCTGTATAAAATTTGAATAAAGATTATAAACATTTTTTTTTTCTTTGTCTTTATTGGGAAAAGTTGGAACATTTATAGGCAAACAGAACAATACAACGTTGGATTAACCCACAAACATCATTAAATTACCCACCCTTAACCAGTTATCTCAATCAGTACTCAGTAGTACCTCACTGGCCAATCTGGGGGTGTGGGAGTTAATCCTACCATGTGGTGAGCTGGTAATTGCATCACAAACTTGAACACGTTCAAAGTTCCCTTCTAAACCAGTTAACTTACTTAAACTATTTGAATTTTCTGTCCACAGTCCACTGATCAAATGTCCAGGGACCTGAATGGTGATTAGGGGCAAGGATAGAGAGGAAATGTCTCTTTTAATGAGGGGTTTTCAGTGGTAATTGGCAGAATTTGAGCCGATCAACACATGGCTCTACTATCGATGAATCGAAACAAACTATCTAGAATGATGGCTCATTTTATTTTAGCAATTAGTTAAACCAATCACTCTATATAAAATATCAGAATAGGAAAAAAGAATTTCACACTTGAAGGAAATAACAAACATATTTTATAAGTTTTATATATCCCTATATTCTAGAGAAGAAATTAACCTTGAAAAAATAAATTTAATAACATATAATTCTGCCTAGAATTTCTGAAAAGCATTTTGAATCATTGAAATCTCCTTTTACTGAAGAACTAAATAAAGCAATACAACCTATGGTGCTAGGATTCCACATTGAACCATTGAATATTACAAACTTTTAGGAGATAAAATGAAACTGCTATTTTTTTTCCCTTTTCAAAATGGTATCTTGATGGTAGTGTACCTATACGGAAACAAAATTCAGAAACCCATAAAATGGACTTTGAAAAAAAAATAGAAAGGGAAAATCTAGGATAATATCACATATCATAGTTGTAAAACTACGAAACGTAATCACGCATTGCGAGCTCGTGAAGCAAGAGGCCGCATTTGCGGAGATGGAGGCTCCCATGTCGGCTGCAATGAGCCAAAGGCTCATTGCAGCTTGCAAATGCGGCCCCTCGCAAAGCGAGGGGCCGCATTTGTGGAGGTGGAGGCTCTATGGCGCCTCACAAGCGGTTAAAAACACCCACAGAAGCGGGACTTTGAAAAACTACATCTAACACGCAATGACTAAATACGGACTTACACAAAAAAATACGAGCCGCGGGATTTAGAACGAAAAAATTACGGACTCACAAAAAAAAAAAATATGAGCCGCGGGACTTAGAAAAAAAAACCATTACGAACTCGCAAAAATATGACCTTAACAGCCAAACCGCGCAGATGTACACATTAAAAAAACAATAAATACACACAAAAATGACATAAAAACCCAGCGGGGGGGGGGGGGGGGAGGGCACCCAGGACCTCTGCAAGTGAAGTTACACCTCAATTTAAGTCCAATTTACAGAGTTTAGACACACAAAAATTCCCTAAGCAAGAGAAAAAATGGCTGCCGAAAAAAACCAAAACAAGGCTACACGACTCTAAAGCCGCAAAACACCAACAAGCTCATACGGCTTTTTCAAAAAAGCCGTACGAGGTACAAGATACACTTTTAGCAAGGACGCTAAATCATCCACACCTGCGTACCACATACACATTCGCCACCATTCTACAACACTAACTTACAGAATGTGGAAGTACACAGCTACACTACCGGCTTCCCCTCGCGCACAAAGCCTATTTACACTGCACACATTACGGACACCTCAGCTCCACAACAGTGCAAACCTACATTGTATGCTGCAGGAACATCAGAACAGATTGCCAGCTCTTCAGCACAATGCTTCCTGCATATATTACTTACAAATAGGTAAAGTATATTAATTTAATAATTTATTACTTATTTAATTAGCATACAAAAACACATATACACAAAAAAAAACACTATCGCAATAAACGCAATAGCCATTCACTGCACGCCTCACAACGAGCACCAACGCTGCTCATAGAACACAAACTACACCAGGGGACAGCCTTGCAATAAGCGCAGAAAGCAGATCAGCACAGACCTTACAATGACAGCAAAAGCGCCTCTGATAAAAAAATATACAACAACCAAGAGGCTCGCAATGAGCGCCAAAGGATCTCAGAACACCCAAAAAAATAATGTCTGTGGCAAACAGCATTACCTGCCTTACAATTTTATTTCTCCCGTCATTTCTGACGGGCAAGTCGCTAGTCTTCTAATATCGATGCTAAACAAATTTAAATATTTACTATACTGCTTACTCAAAGACTCCAATGTTTAAGCCAAGTTGTTATCCATAGTGACCAAAATGGATGTATAGATATATAGATAGAGGTAGATAAATTGTAATTTATATTAGAAAAGCATTGATAGCAATACTGGAATAACATAAATGGGGTAGAAAGGGTAGAGGAGGAAAGGGATGAATTATCTAGCCATGGGGGAGGAGAAGGGGGAGGGTTACAATAGACAGTAGGGAGGTATTACTAGGTGACTCAAATACAGTGACAAGCACTTCACAACAGCAGAGCCATAGCAACATAAAGTTTGCCTGGGAAAATGGGCGAGCTAGAATTATTAGCGGTACAAGAAAAATGGGACTTAATAGGCATTACTGAAACTTGGTGGGATGAATCTCATGACTGGACAGTTAGTTTTATTGGTTATAATTTATTTAGGAAATATAGGGGTAATGGTAGAAGAGGAGGAGGGATTTGTCTGTATGTTAAGCCTGGTTTTAAACCTGTAGTCAGAGAAGATATTTATGCTGGAACTAGCGACAACATTGAATCTTTGTGGGTTGAGTTAAATAGTGGAGGAGCTCATTCTAAATGCATATTGGTCGGAATATGCTATAAACCCCCAAATATAATTGAGGATGATGAATTGCAATTATTGCTGCAGATAGATAATGCAGCTAAGCATGGGCAAGTTTTAATAATGGGAGATTTTAACTACCCTGAAATAAACTGGATAAATGAGACCAGCAGTTCAGCTAAAGGGAGCAGGTTCTTGAGTACACTCAGGGATCATTATCTGGCCCAGGTTATACAAGAACCTACTAGAAATTAGGCTATCTTGGATTTAGTATTCACAAGTAATATTGATATATAAAATATTAAAATAGGGGAACCTTTGGGGAATAGTCATCACAACACACTCTCATTTGAGATTGAATACAAAAAAGAGAGAAGGGGCAACAAAAACAATTTTTTTTAAAATGGCTAACTTTAATGGGCTAAGGACAGCAATACAACATATAGACTGGGATAAAGAACTTACAGGGAAAAATACTGAAAATAAATGGACAAATCCTTAGGTTATTTTCTTCGGTATATACAAGGAAGGTACCAATGTGGTACCAAATCGGGGCTACACTACCTTTACCAAATAATTGGTTAACGTAGGAAGAAATCCAAATGAGGATGGAGAAAATAAATGTTAGTAAAGCCCCAGGTCCTGATGGAATACATCCAAGGGTACTGAGGGAACTTAGTTCTGTAATAGCCAAACCATTATATCTAACTAGCGAATTGCCCGTCAAAAAATGACGGCAATGAAATTGTAAGGTAGCTAATGCTGTTTGGTGTATAATAATGAAATATATAATACATTAATAAATGAATATACTTTACCTATTTTGAAGCATTGTGTTGAAGAGCTGGCAATCTGTTTTGATGTTGCTGGAGCATTAGTGGTGTGGAGCTGCTGTGTAAGCGTGATGAATGTGTGCAGTGTAATAGTATGCGTGCGCGAGACCAAACCGTTAGTGTAGTTGTGTACTTCCGTATTGGGGTAAAATGGCGGGCAATGTGTAGTATGAATATCCGTAGGTCGTTTGTGGCGTTTTGCGACTTTCTTGTGGTGTTTTGCGAGTTTAGAGTGCTGTAGCCTCGTTTTCGTTTTTTTCGGCGTCCATTTTTTCTGTCGCTTACAGATTTTTTTAGTGTGTAAACTCTTTTATTTTGATTTAAATGAAGGTGTAAGTTGTTTTTTTGAGGTCCTGGATGCTTCCTCTCGCTGTAGGTAAGCTTTTTATGTATGTGCTGTGTGTATTTATTGTGTTTTAAATTTTGTAATGTTCGCGAGTTGCGTCCGAGTGTTGCGAGGTCGTAATGTGTGCTAACGTGTCTCGTATGGTGTTTGCGTGTGTAGCCTCGTTTTCGTTTTGTTCGTCGGCCATTTTTTGTGTCGCTTAGCAAATAGTTTACTGTCTAAACTCTTTTATTTTGAGTAAAATGAAGGTGTAAGTTGCATTTTTGAGGTCCTGGATGCTTCCTGTTTCTGTAGGTAAGGTTTTTATGTATGTGCTGTGTGTATATATTGTGTTTTTAAATTTGGAATGTTCGTGAGTTGCGTCCGAGTGTTGCGAGGCCGTAATGTGTGTGAACGTATGTCGTATGTTGTTTGCGAGTGTCGTAATGTGTGTGTCGTGCTCTTTGGGTTGCGACGTGAAGTTTGCGAGGGTCGCAGTTGCTGGCGCTCCATGCCAGCAACTGAGACCCTCGCCCAGTGCCCTCGCTATGCAAGGCCCGCGGCTTCGCGAGGGACGCGGGCACGCTACGCGAGCCCGCAGCGTTAGCAACAATTCGTATGCTCACAACTATATATGTGATTTTTCAAGACTCACTCACCACAGGGTCGCTACCAGACGACTGGCGAAAAGCAGAGGTGATACTTATATTTATGAAGGGACAAAAAAGGGGGTGGTGGTGGTTGAGGTATACTACTAAAGAACCAAATGGACTTGTATGAGCAGGGTGCTCCTTAGGATAAATAATTGGTACAAAATGGAGGGAGAAAAAAGATCCTATTATAGGGCACACCTGCTAATCCTTATCTTAGAAAGAAGAGAATAAACTAAATAATAAAACTTAGCATTTAATGGTATTTAAAATCCTTATTAAAATATATGCACATAGGTAGCAGAGAGGTAGTAATGCTCTAAATGGCAGAGTAGGTATCTTTAACAATAAGAAGTTCTGTCCTAAATGGACAGGCTATATACAATATAAAGTGCTAATGTATGTCACAACTAAAGTGACTATCGTGCAAAAAAGTGCAAAGTATAAAGTGCCAAGTGCTAGTAATTGATAAAGTGCACAGCTAATGTTGTGCACCTAAAAAAGTGGTTAATAAATATAAATATATATAATGTATATAGCGAGCTGTATAGGCATAGAACATGAGATTATTCAGCTCTACTGCTGGTATTATATAGAAGCCACTGTACCCAGTATTGAGGAGTAAATGCCTCAAAATAGTAAAAAGTCCCAAGACTGGATAGCTAAATAAATGTATTGCACGATAGTCACTTTAGTTGTGTTTAGTTGTAGTTTAGTTGAGAGCTGGCTAAAAGACAGGAAGCAAAGGGTTCTTGTAAATGGAACATACTCCGATTGGACTAATGTGGTAAGTGGGGTTCCTTTAGGGGTCAGTATTAGGTCCTCTGCTTTTTAACATATTTATTAATGATGTAGAGGCAGGACTCGAAAGTAGTGTCTCAGTTTTTGCTGATGACACTAAGTTGTGCAAGTTAATTAAATCAGATAATGATGTACTTTCCCTACAAAGGGATTTGCATAAATTAGAGAAATGGGTGGCTGAATGGCGGATGAGATTTAATACAAATAAATGTAAGGTTATGCATTTGGGAAGGAAAAATAGCCATGCAATTTATAATCTTAATGGAGCAAATCTAGGGGTATCTGATATTGAGAGGGATTTGGGAGTGCTTGTGAACAACCACCTAGGTAGCAGTGCTCAATGCCAAGCAGCAGCTGCAAAGGCAAGTAAAATATTAACATGTATTAAGAATAGTATAGAAGCAAGGGAATCAGATATAATTCTGTCACTGTACAAATCCGTAGCTCGCTCCCATTTGGAATACAAAGTGCAATTTTCAGCACCACTTCATAAAAAGGAAATTTTAGAGCTGGAAAAAGTACAGAGAAGGGCAACAAAACTAATAAGGGGAATGGAGGGGCTAAGTTATTAAGATTAACCAAATTAAACTTATTTTCAATAGAAAAAAGGTGTCTACGAGGGGATATGACATCCAGGGTCAATATAAGGCTTTGGCAAGTGACATTTTTGAGCCAAGAGATTTTCAACTGACAAGAGGACATCGCTTGAGGTTAGTGGAAAAAAGGGTTCTTCCCATTATTATGGTGGTTAAACTGTGAAATTCTCTACCAAAGGAGGTGGTTACAGCGAACTCGATAGATAACTTTAAAAAGGGTTTAGATATATTTTTAAATAAAGAGGGCATTCCAGGTTATCCTAGATAACTAGGACTATTGATCCAGGGAGAAATTTGATCGCCAGTTTCTGGGGTCAGGAAGGAATTTTGCTTTTAGTTTTTTCCCCTTATGAGACAATTGGCAAGTTTCAATGTTTTTTTTCTGTTTGCCTTCCTCTGGATCAATTAACAATTATTATCAAATAGTCCACATATTAAACGGATCAGAAGAGATCTAAAAAGGTTGAACTTGATGGACTAACGGTCTTTATTCAACCTCAAATACTATGTAACTATGTAGGATGGATACTTTTAGTTTTTTCCCCTTATGAGACAATTGGCAAGTTTCAATGTTTTTTTTCTGTTTGCCTTCCTCTGGATCAATTAACAATTATTATCAAATAGTCCACATATTAAACGGATCAGAAGAGATCTAAAAAGGTTGAACTTGATGGACTAACGGTCTTTATTCAACCTCAAATACTATGTAACTATGTAGGATGGATAGGGGAAATTTGAAGAAAAATATGCCTTCATCCCATTAGTCCAGTGACATCTGATATAACCACACTAGCCTTACCATCCTCCCTGATAGCTATCTATAGAGACCCCTTCCCCTTGGCAGGGAAGAAGTTAAGTAATAATACAAAGTAATACAGGGGGTTGATGATCCTATGAGCCCAGGGATCCCCCGGGTTTTTCCTTCATTCTTGTTACCTGCTATGTGCTTGGGGATCGGCACCAAAAAAGAACCACAGACCACCATGGCACTTAATGCTAATCCCTGTACCATGGGGACACTCAACAGACTCCCATGGCACCCTTCCTACCAACACAGTGGTCCATATTGAACCCCATGGACCATACCACCCATTGTTGTCTATAAGTATCCCAAAAATAGAAAAATAAAAATAATAAAAAATATTTACACCTATAAGTGGGCAAAAAATACATTACCTATACTTTCATACCCTACAGTGACGATTATCGAAAACCCCCGTCCTCATTCATTAACCCCGGATAAGCGAGCACATCCATGTTGATAGAAGCATTGGTCATCTTCAGTCTTGATTGAAGCCATAGGTCCTAATCCGGGTTTTTTTTTTAGAAGAAGGCCTATTTCCATGGACCAAATATGAGGACTGAGGACTTTAATGATTGTCATTGGGGGGGCGTCAAATAATAGGCAATGTACAAGTCAAAATATTTTTGTTATTTTTGTAGTACTGTATTATGTTCTTTTATGTATGTAGTGTTAGGAACTATGTTGGTCCCTTTGGACCTCCATGGGGGGTTAGATCCATTGGTGGTCAATATTGACCTGTGCCATGGGGGGGCAGAAGGATCTCGACTATAATTAAGTATACTATAGGGCTCCATAGAGAGACCTCGTGGTATAAGGTTAATATTAGGTGCCGCAGATGTGGTATGAGTTCCTATTTGGTACCATGGGGTCTATGAGGTTTTACTTTTCATGAGGGATCCCTTAGCTTTTAGGGGCTTGTGGGTACAAAGTGGGAATCCAGGAGATGCCCGGCCTCACAGAAGGAATCGGTTATTGAGGGGGGACCCTGGGGATCTCATGGCTTATGGGGGTAGCAGTATTAACCCCTTAAATGTGTCAGATTTGTGCAATCAAACCCCACATCTGACACTATTGTTATATTGTGCATAGTGATGGCTTGAAGCATCTATGCTTCTTGGAGGCAACTTTTGTGCCTTTACGGGGGATTGGAAGTACCTGTAATCTTTTTTAGTATTCCGGGCACTTATAAAGAAGTTCGAGTTAACCACAACAATTTTGTATATCTTTAAGGGAGGCATGTTATAGGGATCTGTCAAATAGTTACGGGACAGATAGTTAAAGTACTGTACTGTGGCGTAGTGGCATTTCTGCTAACAGCCCAAGAGTAGCCTGGGCATACAAGAGCCTAGGTGCAGCCTGTGCTTATAAGAACCAAAGTGCAGCCTGTGATTTTAAGAACCAAAGTGCAGCCTGTGCCTATAAGAAACAAAGTGCAGCCTGTGCTTATAAGAACCAAAGTGTAGCTTGTTCTTACATCATGAGTTTGAAGAAGCCTAGTGATACCTTTGTTGTACTGTGACAATACCGGGTTAACCTAGCCCAATAGTGGAGGTCCATGCGCCTGTAGATGAGTAATGGACATTGAGTTAGTGGAGGAGCACAGACAAGAGCTAAGCACTGAGGACCTGCAGGAACTTCGAAGAGAGCAGCAACAGATAGTGGTTGATCACATGACAAATCCCAAGCAAGCCAAAATGTGGACTTGTGTAATGATCAAACAATGTCTCACTTCACAAACATAATGAAACATAGGCAGAAGCTAGTTTCACTTTATAGATTTCTATTGAAACTCCCTACATCAGAATCTAAAGCAGGGTTCAGTGGTGTTAAGAGACAGAAAAGAGAAGCATCCCTTGTGTAAGTGCCTGATGTTTTAATGGAAGAGGACTCCTCTTCCAACCAATAACCTCTCTCCTCGTTATCCACCTCTACCTCACCACCATCCCATTTGGCCTTCAAGTCCTCTCAGTACAGATAAAGTAAAGTTAAATTGTACTTTATTATATATAGTTATTGTTTTTTTTTTCATTTATGTCTGCTTAGTTGTAAGGTTTTGTATCAAAAAACAACACCATAAGTTCAAACTAAAATGTGAAATTTCTGGGGTTCGGAATGGATTATTTAAATTTACATTGATCCCTATGGAAAAAGCTTGTTTTTGGTACTCAACCTGCCGTCCAGAATGGATTAACGCTGAGTACAAAGGGACCAACTGTATTTAGAAATGGATATAACTGTAAGTCCTGAGTACAGTATGTATACTTACTTCTTCCATATGGCAGTACAGTTAAAAATTAGTCAGATTATATTCAGAGATTCATTACATGGTTGTAGAAAATATACTATAGTAGCACTGACACCCTCCCTGGTCACTTGACCCTGCTTGTGATGTCATATCTATGATGCAAGAAAGGTTGTGCTCCTCCAGCCAGTACAGGGAAGCTTATAATTGTCAGGGGAATGAAAGTATATAGGAGGAACATTTATGAAAATTCAGACAACATGGAATTCATGTGCTGGTAAAACGAAATGGTAGCTTCACCAGGCAATGAAAGGTAATTTAAATTGCTTAAATTATTGCATATGTTTGAGATATCATGTTGTTATAGTTAATTGTAATATTTAAACCCTTTAAATGGTCCTTCCCCAGCAATGTGGAAATGAAAGAACTTATCATTATAAAGATATTTTCCATTCACTATAATCAATCAGTTTATCAACAAGTGCTTTGTTTTTACTGAAAACTTCCAAACAGTCCCTGCAAAGGCCCACTCCCTCTACCTCATACGAACAATATTAATATAGGCCTATATGTACTAGCCAATGACAAGCTTGTATCAGGAGCATATTGCTAAAATGCTGCCAAGACACAGCCTGTCATTGCCTAGTACATCTAGCGCTATAGAAGCATTATATGCATGAGCTACAGTGAGCATGTCTTTGTTTGGATGGTTCAGGGAGTAAAATTAGAGTTTTTAAGCATTTAATAAAATTGTGTTTATATATGCAAATAATATGAAAAACAGGGAACCTTCCATGTCCCTTTAGTTCTTGAGAAATACAGAATTGCTTTTGTGCAGCTCAATATACTAATTCACCGCTCAGAGTACTTGATAATGTTATGTGGGGGAGGAGTATCAAACTTAATGCCAACATTCGGGGGCTGGGTCAGAAAAGCCGACTGTGATGCTAATTAGAATATCAAAGAAGCTTGTTAATATTCAGGAGCTGCTCATTACCATAAATATGCAATACAATAATTTTGAATTTCTCACAAATGATACACCAAAGAAAAGATATCTAATACAACGTATAGTTTTTTATGCTCTGTAAGAATAACCTAAAGAAACAACTTTGAATGTGCTTATCCTTCTATAAAGTCCTTTTTGTTGGTGGCAGGGTGATAAAATTATGCTATTTAGTTTAGCTCTAGTAATAGCACTTAGAGACTGGACAATTAGAATGCTGTTGATGTTGTCAATCTCTGTAGAATATCATATGTTGTATGTGAAGGGGCCCAGGGAGGCCAAGGGGCATGGGCCAGGGTGGGGGGGGAAGGCTATCCAAGGGAAAATAAATACAGAAAGCTGATATTCAAAAAAAGACAGTAGGTGGCACTGGGGCCCACCAGAGGCGGGGCTTGGTGCATTGCACCGTCTACACCGGTGGTTGCTCTGCCCCTGACGCTATGTTATGACAGAATCTGAACAAGTAGAAAATGCAATTCTACAAGTATTATTTCACAAAGAAACAATGTGTTTAAGAAAAATATATTTATTTTACCGTAGACTACAACATAATGTAAGTGTTAGAAAAATGACAGTAGCAAGACACTATAGAAGTATATATATTGTATAATATTGTTAGAATTTAATAAATGGAGAAATGCCATACCATTTGGAATATATGTGCCGCTCGTAGTGGCTCATGCAAAATATAATTTCCAAGAGTGGCGTTCAGTTCTGTCACATCCGTAGGATTAATAGAGATTACAAACTGATACACAGCATAACTATGAGTAGATTCTTTAGGGAGAGAAAAAGATATAACATATATATTTGGTCAGTATCTTTCATAAATGATGCTAGATGTACTATTCCACTATTATCCTGAATCGACTATATTAAGCATTAGTTACATTGATGCAAATACACTTAAAAGGCCATATACACTGGCCAGATATATTCATTTGGTAATATCACATTTTTCATTGTTTTCAATTAAATAATTGAATGACTTTTACTTATTGAACAGTCTTGAAAGGCCTTTTTTCTGTATCACTGAAATCAGCCATCAGTCACTTCTCCATCTTTATGCAGAGTGTACATATGTGTATATACCATGATATTTCTTGCAATCGTCTATGAATTTTTCCAGCCCCCCACTCCTATCCATGTAAATCAGGGCGGCCTGCTTCATCTCACGTATACTCAGGGCCCAGCTCATCCTTCCCTGTTACACACACTGAGCCTTGACCCGAGTCACAGCACCTGCCCCCTCACACTACATTGGCAACTGCATGAGGAGAAATTTGGCGGGAAAACCTGCAGTTATTCTGTGCAGGTGACAGACAAAGCAAGCTTCATTTAGAAAGTGCAGCTCTCTACCACTAAACCAAGGCTTTTTTGTAATACCTTACTCAGTAAATCATCAGCCACTGTTGGAAATAAAATACCATCAAGTTAAGAGTAGTTATAAATAGTGAATGTAATAAATATATAAAATATTTTATGGTCAAATTTATCATTTCACTTTATATAAATGTTACTCTCAAATGAGTTGTGTCAGGGAGAGCGGAATATTGTTTTTTGGGGTACTTTCAGATTTAAAAAGGACATGTAATACAAATGCCTTTTTCAAGCTTTTAAAGGGGTATGTTTTAAACATTTCAAAAGTTATTGAAAAAATATTAAGAAACATTTGCTTACACTTCATTGAAACTAACAAGAGATGCAGAGCGTATTTTAGTCTTTAAATCTCATTAGCAGGCAGAGGGCAAGCTCCCAAGAGCAGTTGAAGAACTGAATACGTTTTTGTGCACTGAGACCTTTATTTGACGGGAAAAAGCAGTGACCGTCTTTCTGATGCAACAAAAAAAAAACATTCTTTCCATGTCTCTTTTAGTTTGAGGGAACAAGACATCCTAATTCAGATACTAGACCTCATACTCTTACAGTGTATTTATAATAAACACAAATAAAAAGGTGCTTAAAAAGGTACAGCCATTTAAAAGTATAACTTGGACTGAGGAGGTAGATCAACATGGTAATGCCTAGATGCAAGCATATATATCTAAAATGAATATCTGGAATAAAAGGGCTTGCATTGATGCAATTTGTACATTTAAATAACCATGACTTGTTTTACCACTAAGTTGTTGTTCAGTTGGTCAGTCGTGTCCGACTCTCCACGACCCTATAGACTGCAGCACGCCAGACACATCTATCATTATGCCTCTGGTTGAGCTTATCCATACGGTTTTCTTGGCAAAGATACTGGAGTGGGTGACCAGTTCCTTCTCCACTGGAAGTCGATTTGTCTGAAATCTCTGCTATGAAGTGTCCATTTTAGGTAAGCCTACATTGTAAAGCTCACAGCCTTATTGAGGACACAAGCTTTTTCACTACAACAAGCGAGCGATCCAGGTCCTTTCACTCTTCACTAAAGATTGGCAGCAACAGTGCCACCCACCAACCACTAGATGGTGCTGCCGATTTTCCCACTAGTGCTGCACAATGCCTATAAGGCGTGCCGTCAGAAGAGGCCTTGAGCTATGAGGGCCGACGAGGCCCTCTAGGGCCAAGTGCCCACGCTGAACATAGCAATGGCTAGACTTGATCCATTAAGATTATAAATTGCATGGCTATTTTTCCTTCCCAGATGCATAACTTTACATTTATTCGTATTAAATCTCATCTGCCATTTAGTCGCCCATTTCTCTAATTTATGCAAATCCCTTTGGGAAAGTACATCATTATCTGATTTAATTACCTTGCACAATTTAGTGTCATCAGCAAAAATGGAGACAATACTTTCCAATCCGACTTCTAAGGCATTAGTAAGTATGTTAAAAATAGGAGGACATAATACTGAACCCTGAGGAACCCCACTTACCACATTAGTCCAATCGAAGTATGTTTCATTTACCATTACCCTTTGCTTCAAGTCTTTTAGCCAGCTCTCGATCCATGAGCAGATATTTACTGCAATTACTGTATCTCTTAGTTTGCACAATAGTCTCCCATGTGGCACTGTATCAAAAGCCTTTGCAAAATCTAAAAGGACTACATCCACTGCCTTGATCCAAGTTCCTATAAAGGTCTTCATAGAAACTAATTAGGATTGTTTGACATGACCTATCCCTCATAAATGTGTTGTTTCCTACTTATAATCTTGTTTAAAAATACATATTTTTGTATACTATCCCTTATTAACACTTCTAAAAGCTTTACCACTACAGAAGTGAGGCTTACAGGTCTATAATTTCCTGGATTTGTTCTTGGTCCCTTTTTAAATAAAGGTATCATCGCTGCTTTTCTCCAGTCATCTGATAGAGACCCTGTGTTGAGTGAATCTTGAAAAATTAGGTATAATGGTTTGGCTATTACAGAGCCCAATTCCCTCAGCACCCTTGGATGTATTCCATCAGGACCTCTCTTGTATTTATCCCTGCGCTAACTAATTATTTGGTGAAGGTAATGTAGCCCCATTTTGTTGCAGTGTCACAACCGCTAATTCCTCCCTTGTGTATACCGAAGAAAAGAACCTAATGAGCTTGTCTGCCTTTGACAATTAGTGAGCAGGAAGACGGCCTATGTCACATTGTAATGTTCCTATAGTTTCCTTCCTGGCCTTCTTCCAATTAATATATTTAAAAAATATTTTAGGGTTAGTCTTACTCTCCTTTGCAACTAACTTTTAATTTTCTATTGTAGCCAGGCTAATAGCCCTTTTGCAAGCCTTGTTGACTTCCTTGTACTCACGTAAAGCAGTCTCTGTCCCCTCTTTTTTTGTATAATTTAAATGCCTGTATTATTTTTATCCTTTATTTGTAATGCACCAACATATTCTGTAGCACTGTAAAGGGGTTAAGTACAAATCAAGAATGACTCAATAGTGTAGATTTTAACAATTTTGTGATTTACTTTTTGCATCTGCATCATCAAGGTTTTACAAAAGCAATCATAGTACATTTCAAATAGCAGAACAATATGATTTATGCTACTGTTACAAAATATGAATTGCATAGAACTAAGAAATGTATGGTTTCTGTAAAGGCACATATGTTTCTACTTTTCATTCATCTTACAGATATTTAGTACTTAGTTTATCATTTAAAAAAAATAGAAACTTCTAGTGGGAAACAGCCATCACCAATCTCTACTCTAGTAAATCCCACTGGTAGCAGATGTTGGTAAACTGGTAAATGTGATTGGTTCCTGGATTAAATCATCTTTAACTTACCAGTCATGGTTTAGCGCTATTTATAGTAGGACCGTTGCCTCTTAAAATGGGTTAGGACATGTTACATGTTTGCAAAATTCTCGTTCTCATCATATTAAAAGCCTTACCTTTTCTTACTTGGTCATGGTGATGAAATACCAATGGTCCTGACACAAGATGATCTCTTATGAGCATGATCAGAGAGAGTACTTCATACCCTGATCACATTGTTAAAATTAACTTCTTGTGTTAGGAACAAGTTTATAACATCTTCATATAGGAGGCATTAATAAAAGTAAGATGTCAGAACCTGTTTTCTGCACTGTGACATACATTGTTCATAGCCAACTACAGGGATATTGGCTCACAACAATATCAAAACTGAGACCCTAATTTAATACGCTCTAAAGCCACTGTCAAAAAGATCTATTGTCATTATTTTTTATAGCATGCTAAATAGCTCCCAGCCACCTGCAAAAGATTACATAGGCAAAAGTGCTAGTTATTAAATTAAATATGGAAAATACTCACAAAGAAATGTAATTGATTGTAAAAAAAAAAAAAAAAAAAGTGTTAAATATTTGACCTTATCGGAAGTACTCAATTAAGTCTCACAGTGTGGGTTAAAAAGTATAAAAAGCATGCCCAGTTGGTATAAAATGCATAATACTAATTACAAGTCTCTGATTATGCTGAATTAGCTAACTGGATATGCTCTTCTGGATTGTCTACTCATATAATGACATTTAATTAATCACTAAAGATAAAAAAAACAGGAGGGAGATCTTTTGAGTTCATTTATCCTTTAAATACCTACCATATAAGCTCAATTATTTAACACACCAGTTCACAATTTGTAATAACAAATTGCAATTATATTTGTATGTGAGTATTCTTCATTTCTGCAATAAATTGAGACATTTACTTGGTCCTTTTAAGGCCATCATTGCAAAATTAAATGGTTATACATAGTAATAAGTAACAACTGCATTGTATGAAATGAACTAGACTGAAGATGATTTGTAATGCATAGTTATTCTTCATTCATATTATTTGCAACATACCTAGAAAAGCATGTAAAACACAATGAAAAATGTCCTAAAGAAGCAGTCCGCCTATTTTGTGTATCCTCAGATGAACCTTTCCTTGGAGAACAGCAGAACAAAGACGTGTGCCAGTTTTGTCCAGTATTGTACGGTCATTAATCTATGACTTCCTTGTGGTTCTTGTGAATGAGGCTTGCATGGCAGCCATATTGTTTTTTTTTTAAAAAGGACCAGAAGCTCTGGCACATTGGAATGTAAGTATATCAAGAACCATTGGAAATAAGAAGTGTGATTCAATTACCTTCTTCTTTTTTCTTAATGTGAATGGAAGAGGCAACTGATTTACATTGTACATTTCTTGTACATATAAGCTTAGACACATAATAACCATGTCTGCAAGTTGATATGCTTCAAGAAAGAGTTCCCTAAATGATATGCAACATTTGTTGACAGAGAGGGCTGCTAAGTAATGCTTTGAAGGCCCCTTTGGCCGAGTACATGAAATGGGGCAATGCCTAAGAATAGTTTGGCAATTCACTAAAGGCAACGATCTGATCTTGCTTTGCAGACCAGCTAAATAGTTTGTTTTTTTTATGGTCATTTTTGAACTCAAGACAGAGTTAAAAGTAAAAATCATCAGATGGAGCAGCATAAGAGAATCCAACAAATGCATCATCTGCTTCTTCAACGCTGGCGTTTACCATCGAATAGTCAAAAGACAAGCAGACAGAACATGGAATCATTGATTCTGTAAATTCTGTGTCAAAATTCGAGATGTCATCAGGCCCATCCTAAAGAAAATAAATAATTAAAATTAGGAAACTGCATTACTAAACTCGGTGCACCAGCTGAGTTATGGAGACCTATGATAAAATAAATTACTCCCTAAGAATGATTGGCAGCTGACAGTTTATGTAAGAGAGAAGTCCTGACTTTACAGTACTCTTTTTATGCATAAAATAGTCATTTTAAAGATTTCTCTTTGAAATGCAAGCTACACAATGATGCGAGTTGCGTGTCCTTTTACTAAAGCGATATAGGCTTAATATGTGCCCTTTTCTCTATCTAAATGGCCAATTCATTTATCATATTAGCAAAGTTATTAATAGTATTGAAATAGCAATAAATAATACACTGATAATATTATATAATATAAGTATTTGCATTATAAAATGCTGGAGTCTGCACTTAATTATACATATCTACAGTACATTGGCGGTTTTATAGTTCATTAATGCTCTGCAAATGCAACTTATAAGAATACTTACAAATGTATTAGGGAACATATATATATATATCTTAACCCAATAACTTTACTTTTCCATAAAGTATCTAGTGTCATACCATGTATGTGAACTGTTATGTATATTTCTCTACAGTATATTATATTGAAAATATGAGATTCTTGACTTACCACATGGGGGTCAAATGGAGGTTGTATCTTCTTTTGAACAAGATCAGTCCAGTTTATACCACTGAAGAAAGGATGATTTTTGATCTCTTCCTGTAATGCAAAGTAAAAGATTAGGTTTAATTTAATGTGTCACAGAAGAATCTGGGACTAACCATTTTATTTCCATTATTTGAATGTTTTCAGCATACTACCTACCTCAAATTCTTAAATGTACTAAATGGGGTAGAGCTGCATTTGCAAATCAAGTAAAAAAAAAAAAAAGAATTGGTGAAAATCCTAAATCAGTACACTGCTTCTATCATGGAACCTTCCATCTTGCTAGTTTGTCTGTAGCGTAAGGGGACGGGTTGCTCTATTGGGAATTGCTCTGCTATTCGGTCCTGTTGTAAAGCAGCTCAGTGACAGAGAATGTTATCTGAATCTACAGTTCCTCCTATTCCTCTTAGGTGTTTAATCTTATGAGGAACAAAATGCACAAATTTTGGTGCTATTACACACAATTATTAAATACTAGAGACTTGCCCGTCAAAAAATTACGGCAATAAAATTTGAAGCCATGGCAATGCTATGGCCCCTCTGAGCACCTTCGACGTTCATCGCAAACCTCCCACCGTGTTGTTTAGGGGCCTCGCAATGAGTGTTACTGACTTTGGTTAAGAGTTACTGCCTTGGGTTAAATTTTACTGGCTTTGGTTACTGGTTTTGACCCTTTTACATTTTTTCGCGGCCATTTTTTTCTCGCTAAGGCGATCATGTAAAAATGCCAAATATGGCTCAAATTAACTTGCAACCTCACTCACAGGCTCCCTGGCTATCCCCCTGTTCTGTGTGTGAGTGTGTAAGTTATTTTGATGCATATTTGTTTTTTTTTGTTGTTTGTTCGAGATTTGTGGTTATGCCTTTAAATTCGTAATTTTTGCGAGGTCCGGAATTTTTACTACTGTGGCGCTCATCTCCACCCCTCCAATGAGAGCCTTTGGCGCTCATTGCAGCTAAGGCCCGCAGGTCTCCACCCCAGCAACTGCGTCCCTCGCTTTGCGTGGGGCGCAGTTGCAGGGCTCGCTATGTGAGTCCCGCAAAGCGTAACAACAACTTGCAGTAGGACAACTACCGTATATACTCGAGTATAAGCCCCCCCGTGTCTCTCTAACCCCCCCGTGTCTCTTTCCCTCCCCCCTCCTCATCCTCAACCCCCCCTCCTCACTATAAACCCCCCCTCCTTATTCTCCCTCCTCAACCTAAACCCCCCTCTTCATTCTAACCCCCCTAAATACCTCCCTCTCTCCCCTCACTTACCTGCTTCTGCTCCGGCCTCCGCTCCTTGACCCGGCGCGCATGTGACGTCACATACACGCCGCGTCATTAGCATATACCGGGATGACCCGGTATATGCTAATGACGCGGCGTGTATGTGACGTCACATGCGCGCCGGGTCAAGGAGCGGAGGCCGGAGCAGAAGCAGGTAAGTGAGGGGAGAGGGGGAGGTATTTAGGGTGTTTTAGGTTGAGGAGGGTTTAGGTTGAGAAAGGGGGGTTGGGGTTGAGGGGGGTTGAGGGGGGAGGTTGAGGAGGGGGGTTGAAGGTGGTTTGGGTTAAGGGGGGAGGTTGAGGGGGGAGGATGAGGAGGAAGGTTGAGGAGGAGGAGGGAGGTTAAGGATGAGGAGGAGGGGTTGAGGAGAGAGGATGAGAATGGGGGGGTTGAGGATGGGGCGGTTGAGGAGGGAGGATGAGGAGGGGATTGAGGATGGGGGTTGAGGTTGAGGAGGGAGGTTGAGGGGGGTTGAGGAGGGAGGTTGAGGAGGGGGTTGAGGATGAGGAGGGAGGTTGAGGAGGGGGTTGAGGATGAGGAGGGAGGTTGAGGAGGGGGTTGAGGATGAGGAGGGAGGTTGAGGATGAGGAGGAGGGAGGTTGAGGATGAGGAGGGAGGTTGAGGAGGGAGGTTGAGTAGGGAGGTTGAGGATGAGGAGAGAGGATTAGGAGTGGGGTTGAGGAGGGTGATAAGGGAGGGGGAAGAGACACAGGGAAGGGAGAGGTTGGAAGAGACACAGGGAAGGGAGAGGTTGGAAGAGACACAGGGAAGGGAGAGGGGAGAAGAGACACAGGAGAGAGAGGGGGACACAAGAGGGGGACACAGAGGGCACAAGGGGGACACAGGGGGCAGCACATTTCCCACCCTCGGCTTATACTCGAGTCACTCATTTTACCCAGTATTTTGTGGTAAAATAGGTGCCTCAGCTTATACTCGGTCGGCTTATACTCGAGTATATACGGTATATATATGATTAAAGACTGTATTTATATATGTTACATTTTCTAAAAACCTGATTAAGATTATCAAGTAAACTTCTACATAAGAGCATGCTATAAATATAAAACTTCAGTGATCCTTTAAGTTAAAGCAGACATTAAAAACCCAACATTAAATATTACATACAAAGTCATCATGGGCTCCAAGCCTCAGTTTGGGATTTTTCTCAAGCAGTTCTTCCAAGATGGATGAAGCAGTCACACTTATATCAGTCCTCATCACCAGGGGCTTGTGTAGAATATTTTCATACAGGTCTGCAATATCTCTATTGTAAAATGGGGGCTGCAACAAACAAAAATGTGTAAATAATTTATACAAGAAAAATTGTTTAATTTTAGATAATGTTTATCAATATGTTTCCTGAATGGGTAGAGTTAAAATCATAAAATAGAAAAAAAGGTAAATAATGATTGGGAGGAGTAAACCTTAGAAGGGTGCAGGATAGAACAATGTACTGTGCTTATGACAGCATTACAGAATTGTGCTCTTATTCAGTATCTTAGAGTATACACAATTATCTCCCCATTAGCAGATCTTGATATCTTCCAGGAATTGAAGAAACAATATATAAGATTATCTAGGAGACATAACCCCCCATTTTGAAGAATAAGTGTACATTTTATTTGAGTGCGACATCTCAATGAACAGCATGTAGTACAGAAAGCATGCAATTATGGGGCATCTGAATGGAAACTTTTGTCCAGTACAGCACTTACAGAACTACTCAAGGCTTGTGCAGACCGAAACATAAAGGGACATAGAAAGGATCCCAGTTATTACATAGATTACAAATATTTTAAGTTATTAAAAATATTTAAATCCACATTAAACAAATAATAACTAATTGTGATTTGCCTCTGGTCCCTGAGTACTATTCCACATGTTTCCAGATCAATTTCAAGTCAAATTCACTGCAGTTCATATTTTGTTAATCTCTAAATGGCTTATTACCTTAAATTGGAACAAAAGAAATGTCCCTTCGAGAAATAATAAGTAGAAATAGACAAATAGAAAATGATTTTTCGGAACTTGACATGAAAACTAAAATCAAATTAAAACAGATTTGGAAGCATGTGGGACGGTTATACTGATACCTGAAATGAATGTTCATGCTCTGCCCTGCGTATGTGTATTACTGTTTTTTTTTTCTATTTTATCTTTTTTAGTTTTATATGTAAATATTTGATGATACGTAAAATAATTTTGGTATAAAAGAAATGGGGGGGGGGGAAATATTCAAATGAAAGTGTTAGATAACTGAGCTTTACAGTAAGGTATTTTAAGGATAAATTATTTTAAAATATCCATCCCCTGTTCTACTAGCTTGATGATAAGCAGGAGCAGCAGGAATACTGACAGACATTTCAACACTGATAAGCCTCTATGATTATGGTAATTTATGCAAATGGTCATACTCTTGTTAATCAACCCCACAATAAGTGAGTTAATCAACTAATTAGTAGCACAGAGGGAGGATTTCCCCAGGTAATTTATGCTTAAAATATCTAATTTAAGAGCTCAGTTACCCAACACTTCCACTAACAATTTCTAACAACAACCAATCACAATTATATTTGCATACTTTTAATTTCTGCAATAACTAAGCCCTGTGTGGAAAAACATCCATAATGCACAAATTAGTTAAGGCTTCTCTGCTATGCGAATAATTGCCAGGTAATTTTGTAAAACTAGCAGAGATCCATAAAGCTCTCCTGCTAGAGTTGTATACCAGGTGGTTAAAATCCAGTCCTTGATGGCATATATCAGGCTGGATTTTTAGGATACATTGAAAATGTGACCTTGCCCTGGATCTTGAGGACTGAAGCTGGACAAGCCTGCTCTATACTATTCGCTTAGTTCAGGTGTGTGTCACCAACATTACATATACTGTTATAGTGGTATGATCACAGAAACCGTTCACTGGAGTACTGTTCTAGTTCTTTAAATAAGCACATTGTAGGGTTGTATTGGCCCAGTAATGGAACATTTCTCATGTTCCTGGTTTTCTAAGGTATGTGAATTAGAAATCTTGGTTTACAATATACCTAGGGCTAGGTGCATTAAAGAGTAAAGATTGAAGATCTCTTCCAGACAACAAATCTTAGAGTCTCTCCAAAAGTTCTTCGAGTTCACAGCTTACTATTTCTGCATCCAAGCGATATTGATCAGCACATAACATTGGCCTGGCAGGATAAAGCTAAGATGTGTGAATGTAGCTCTGTTTTTCATGTTGAAGTGACATGTTGCCAGATTCACTAAGTGTGCATCCTATTCCTTCTTAGCAGTTTAGCCTTTGACAAGGCCAAGTATAGGGCAAAACAGGAGTGCAATACTCATCAGGTTGCTTATCAGTACTACCATGTTACACAAATATTGATTTAGCAAGAGTATTGATGCCCAGTGGGGCTTTATATAGGGTAATTATATTTAACCCTTTAGTACATGGATAGTTATTAATGCCCCAATAGAGTTGATGTCAGGCTAGAACTTCGTTTTTAGCTGTAGGAATCTGTTTAACTTTTAATATTGTCACCATTGTTTTGATTTACTTGACTTATTGGGGCACTTTGTGTGTATTATTCCAGGGAACTTAGCCAGCTTGTGGGGCATACCATAGCCCCTCAGATAGGAGGTCCCTGAAATGGGACATAGGGCTGTGCTATATGTTAACTTTTGTATAACTTTATAATGTGATTGTTATCACAGGATTGGTCATTGGAAGCAAATGCTAATTGATATGTGATATTCTAAGTTGGTTGGAAACAACTGTTGAAGTAGTTAAGTGATTATATTGTAGTGGTAATGATTTACCCGTCCAAATGAAACAATTCCATGATTATTTAAAGTGATGGTGGGAAATTGCGGCGTTGTTTCTATTTTAACAATGTGAATACAGTTCCAAATAATTTTATATATTAATGCATCCTATTCCACATGAATGGAAGATCATAGTCTCTATATTCATATAAAATTTAGATATACAAGATCTATTTCAACAACTTACCAACCCATGCAGCATTTCATACAGGACAGAGCCAAGACACCACCAGTCTACTGTGTTGTCATATGGTTGTTTCATTATCACTTCAGGAGCTAGATACTAAACAAAAAGGCACATAGTGACTGATAAAAGGCACACAACATCATAACACTGATTGATTATAAGAGAACTTTAGAAAACAGCAACATCATTTTTGATTTTTAAACAAGTGCATTGAAACTTTGTCTTGATTTTCACATCTTCTGTCATTAATATATACATATATTATTATTTATAAATAGAGCCCTAAATCTTAATCTACTAAAAGTTGTTTGTTTTTTTACCTCTGGGGTCCCACAAAAGGTAAGTGTCTTATCAGAATTCGAAACTCCTTCCTTGCAAAGTCCAAAATCAGTTAAAACAATGTGTCCCTAGGTGAGAAAAAAAATAATCAAGCACTGGGGATAGTCTTGAAATAAATCCAAGATTTGTTTTCAGCCTTTGATTAAAGGTAAACAGAAACAAAACATCCTTAAACAGTGTAGGTTTGTAGGCAAATAGTTTAAAAGCTAGGATAAAATTAAGTTAATTAGAATTCATTTGTATTTTGTTGTTTCTAATATCCTGAACCGTGAGTATATCCTCCTGATTGAGTTTTTTATATCAGTTACACACTGTGCAGGATGTGCTCTTACATTTTAATTACATTAGGTTTTGCTGTTTCTAAGAGCTCACCTTGTACAATGTGTATGTCTGACACTTGTCTTTTTTATATTATGTGGCTTTTTTCTTAAAGACAACTGTAGTGGTCATTCAGTAAGGTTTCTTTTGTTTGTTTGTTTATTTACGTCTCTTAACAAATAAAAGAAACCTAACCTGAATTTGAAAGTCAACGTTTTAAGGTGTGCCCTTAGAAACAAGAATCTAGCTGAATTTATTTACAAAATGTTTTGCCAGTTCTAGCAATATCTTTGTCCTTTAAATCACTGCTTTTATTGATCTAAAACAATAATACCCCATGAATATACAGATATAATTACCTGGGAGTCTAGAAGAATATTTTCAGGTTTTAGGTCCCTGTTGGTAAAATGTAAATTATGATTAGAATGTACAGAAAGAGTTAGGGTATCAGAAATTAATTTAGCTGTAATGTACATTTAAAGGTATACATCAGCATTACCTGTATATGGTCTGAATGGAGTGCAGGTAGCCTAAGGCACTGGCTATTTCAGCTGCATAAAATAGGGCTCTGGGCTCAGAGAAATACCGCTCTCTTTGCAAATGGAAAAAAAGCTGAGAACAAAATAAATAAATGAGCATAGAGTGCAATGAATATACATAAGTATAAAGTTAAATATCATCTAGCTTAGAAACAATTGGACAACACAGTGTTCCCAAATGTGTGTAACTCTAGGCTACCATCACAACTGTTCCAAAGAGAACATTTTACCTATCGAAAACTTTAAGTTGTGAATGAGAGGAGTCAGAGGCAATGAGGAAAATTTGGGTCACTTCAGGGGCTTGAGGAATAGTTTTGCAAGGTTACAATCACCCAGGTTAAGGTCCTGGGTTCCATATATAAATTAGTTCAATTGGCTAATGCAATACATATATAATCAGAGTATTGGTGCAAAAGAAAGAACTGGTTTAGATTGTCAAAGTACCTTAGGGCCAGGCCTATATAACAATCTTACTCAGGGCTAGAGCTAGTGAATGGTGGGCCCTGGTGCAAAAAAAAAAACAACTGGTTTAGATTGTCAAAGTACCTTAGAACCAGGTCTATATAACAATCTTACTCAGGGCTGGAGCTAGTGAATGGTGGGCCCTGGTGCAAAAAAAAACAAACAACTGGTTTAGATTGTCAAAGTACCTTAGAACCAGGTCTATATAACAATCTTACTCAGTGTCGGAGCAAGTGAATGGTGGGCCTGGTGCAAAATAATTTGGGGCCCTCGTGTATGTTTTCTATAAAAGGTAGGTGTCTGGAGAGGTCAATAAAACATCCCAAAATATATGTAAATATACTGTATGCAAGAGACTAGGTAATTGCAAAATATAAATAATTATCTATCCCTCTCCCCTAAATAAGTAAGATGGCAGAGAGCCCCTGTCCTGTTATGGGCCCCTGTGGTTTGTACCTGCTGCACCAGCAGTAGCTACGTCACTGTTCTTACTGTATATATGTAGTAACCTTAGTACAATGTATAGGTATTTCATGGTGACAGATCTACTATAATCTCACATAAATGGGTATATTATTATGCTGATCATATATGGTGGGATGACAGTATCCCGTGCAAGGTTTTCTATTCTTAAAATTATTAATTTCACTCCCACGTATGATTGGATTAAGAGGAACTGAAGCTGTATTTCTAACTGTCCTCTTCCTCTTACATCCAGCCACCATGAGAAGAAGTCATATGACAGCAGAATTGCTTAACATAACAAATCAATTAATAACTGCTGGTGTGTCTTCTAGCTCTAGAGGTATCACTTAATGTGTTTCTATGAAAGGATATGCACTCCATATAGACTAACATACATAACACTTACATACAGATTACTCATTGTCAAATGTGTAGTCAGAGTACAATAGCAAAATCTGTTCCTTTTATTGCAGCACATATAAGTGTGTTTTAAGATAAATGTATTCTATGTTCCAAATCCTGTTTTATAAACTCCATCCTCTCCTAATTTGTCCAACGTATTACAATTTGTTTCCAGCCAATCAGGACCTATACTGTGGTACTGAAAGCATCACTGATAAAGACAAAAATACAGCTAACATTAGCAGTGATGTAAGCAATGAACCTTAAGCAAAGATAGAATATTTTATATATAAACACTTCCTTGACTGGAGTCTGAGGAGTGCACTTATTTTATTAAGAAGGGAAGCTGTGGTGGAGGAGGGGATATTTTGCACCCCCCCCCCCCCCCCCGCAAAATATAAATAACTGCAAAACCTGCTCTTCCAGAAATGCAGATGTCTTCTCTAACAAGGAACCCCTCTAAAGTATCGTTATGCCTCCAGTGCCCATGAGAGGTATAAACATGTATTTTGTTTTAATTAAAAACTAGTCTCATAACTTCTTCCAAGTATAATTTAGACAAACTCAATGTCTTGAAAACATTGTATATCTTTTTACAAGCCCTTTAAAAACAGGTTGTAAGAATGAGGAATGACAAGAAGGACACACTAAGAAGTATAAACAATATCACCGCTGTTGTGTATATATAACCTGAAAAGCAGCAAGTTATGTCATAATTACTAGAGCACTAATGCTGCATTTCAGAGAAGCCAAAAGAGCAGATAACTAAAACATGAACAGTAATGGGCATCTGAACACATAATAGAAATACCAAAAAAGGAGTTTTCACTGCACAAAATACTTTAGATGGGTGTAACAGGAATAAATTAGAACTCAGCAAAATGTCACAAAATGCTGAGGGCAATTCTTGTAGAAAGCACGAGAGGCAAGCAACAGAAAGTAAATGATGGAAGAAATCTGTAGTTTATGCTGGATAAGCATGTGCATGTGGTGGGTAAGACTCCAACCCACAGGAATGTATACAGCAGAACACGCAAGTGCCCGGTCATTTTGTAGGACTTCAGTTTTGTGTAGTAGAGAATAATGCAGATTTCAGATTTTTAGCATAAGGATTACATAAAGAAAATCACATTACTTCATCCATCCCCAACTTGAAGTGATTATAGCATTATGGGAAAAGAAAAGGAAAATGCAACGCATACATTGTAGCATATCCCGATCCAGGTTATTTGTTTTTAAGAAAAATCTAAGCAAGTACGTTTATAAAAAATCCAAAATGCCTCTAAAACTTATCTGGTTTCTATACAGTTCTGTCCCTTTAAAGGGCTTGGTAGCAAGTATATAGCTAATAATACCAGCTGCTATGTAAGCCATGAGCACAAAAAGTGTTTATAGAGAAGATCCTATCTTTAGCAGGCTCTGCAGGGAATAGAAATCCTTTCTGTTAATGAGAATATAGCACAAGGAAAGCAGACTATGAATGTTGTAGTGTGACTTCTGGTTCTGCTTTGGCTTCTTAAATTTCCTCCCATTTTCCAATGAACCCCCACCACCCCATCACTTCTGAACAAAAATACCTAACAAAGATGGTGGTCACAGATGAAATGGTATGTTTTCTTGCACTCTTTCATGTCATAATGCTCCAGAAAGAGAAAACACAATAAAACTTACCTCGCCTCCATTAACAAAATCCATGACAAAAAACAGCTGGTCTAAAGTTTGGAATGAATAGTGTAAACGGACCAGAAATGGGTGTTTCATGTTTTTCAAAAGCACGTTCCTTTCAGCCATAATATGCTTTTGCTGAAAGAAAGAAATCAGTTATCACATCTAGGTGTCTCTATTGTATTTTGACTTATTTAACTCACTGCAGGCACACAAGGCTAGTGAGAAACTTATAAAGTTAGCTTGAAATGTCAACCACATGAGCCTTGTGTGTTATAATTAGAAGAGATATCAGCCATGGAGCCTCCAATAGGAGAAAATGTGCTGGACCTCTCTATAACATGTAACCAATGCTATATGCTATAGAGGTGGAGGTAGTGGAAGATTCTAGTAATCATTGGATTGCTTATTAAAAATGTTGGCTCAGTACGAGTTACTTTAGTAAATGTATATTTATATAGAGTTATTTGTATGCTATGGCTTAGTATGGTCTTGACAAGATGTGGTAGGCATCTTGCCAAGATGTTTGTTGCACAGCAATACATATTGTTTATTAGTATGCACTCATAATTTAGGGTAAACCTATTAATACCACCAAAGACAACAATACCATGCTCAGATTTTCCTCTCTCTTTTACAAAATGATCTCTCTTCACACTGGGAGATGCAAGATGCTGCCAGAATTCCATAATTTCAGGAGAACAAGGGCTGAAGGAGCTGACACACCTCATGCCACTTTCATCCTTAGATGTGTACTTTTATAATATTTATCAGGAAATATAGGATGAGATTCTCCTTCCACTCATTGTACTGAACACTTGCAAAAAAAAGTGCACAGGCAGGGTTGTATCTACCTTTTTGGAGCCCTTAGGCAGTGACGTGGAGGAGCCCCTGCGAGTGAGTACGCAAAGTATGCACGGACCCATTTTTCCCTTTCCTGTTCTAGGTGGTTACCCCGTAGTAGCCAGTCTATGAATTGCAACATTTCATTTTTTTGTAAGCCAGGAACAATTTTTTTAAGAAGTGGCGCCCCTCACAGGGAAGCGCCCTGGGCGGCTGCCTAGTTAGCCTAATGGGTAATCCAGCCATGTGGACAGGCTAGATCGATTTCTGATGAGCTGTGTATGTTTTACGGCCTGTGTGTACAATGCATGCAACATTCAACAAGTATTCTAACCACTGTATTTGGCAAGGAACTAAGAAGTTTAGACGAGTGGCTTATAAAAGTTCTCATGATAGCACAAAACACTCCCATTGGCAATATAAAGTATCCCAATCATTACCAAGGGGGGTGTTCAGAATATTAGTTGATTAGTGAATTCAGCAGATGTGCCATTTTCAATTGGTGGAGTGAGAAGCTTCTCCTACTTTGTCAGCTCAATATTTCAAATATAAAAAAAAAAAAAATTCTTTTGTATGCCACTTTTCTGTATCCTTTTATGGATAATATGCCTTAAAGCTCACCTCTTTCTTGTTGAGAATAACTTTTTTCTGTAGCACTTTGATAGCATAGTACCGACCATCATGTTTTTTTCTTGTAAGAATAACCTAAAACGGATTAAAAAACAAACAAATATAACGTCTCTGACTATTTAACACACAATAGAGATGGAGATATAAATTTACAACTTTCTTTTATAATCAATTGCTTACCTTGCCAAAGCTCCCTTTTCCAATGAGTCTAAGGCATTCAAAGTCTGAAGGCTTAGCACTAAAGAAAATATTTAAAAGTAATATTATTTATAAATCTTGAAAAAACAACAATGTAAAAATAATTATAAAGATTTTTATTTTTATAAGCAATTAAGATATGTTAATGTTTTTTTATTTTTTATTTTGCAGCACTTCAATTAAAAACATGGACATTTTTTTAAAATCTTACTTCGAGGAAAGTGAAAGAAGGGCAAGCTGTTGGTTGCAGTTCCATTCATTTACTCACGGATTATGTGCACGAGCGGCCGTAGCTCATGTATATAAAGAGGAAATTAGTAGACAGAGCATAAAACAGCAGCTTGTCAGGTTTTCAGCTTCTTCAAAGTAAGTTCTAACAAATGTAATTTTATTAACGTTGAAATTAAATAGTAAAAGTAAGTTATATATGTATTTAAAATAAAGCTTGAACAATTTAATGGACCAATGCTGTTTATGAAGTACTTTACAAGTCTGTGATATATGCAGCAAACTAGAAATATTACCAGCTAAATAAGTCATAGTAATCGCATTATTAATAGAAAATGTTAACTTGTGCAGGGGAGGTATCAAATATTGAAAGCTAAATTACCTAAACTATCTCTCCAATGGGACAACAAAAACATTTGATGAATGAATAGAAATAAAATTTGTCAGGGCCGCTTCCCCTCAGGTTCAGGCCAACAATTAGTGATCTAATATACAATCTCCCCACATAAGAGTCAGCTAAAATTAAGTTTTGCTTTGCAAATGATTTTATGAGCATGGCTTACATAGCTGCTAATGTCACAAACATATAAAGCTTTTCAGTGCTTGATATGGAATGTGGTAATCTAGGATTTCCAAGTGCATCTGTTATTAGGAATATGAAGTCTCTACAACATCTGCAAGGAAAAATACACCACTTCCTGAAAATAATATTGCAATGCTTTCTGTATCTCCACCCTCATCCAGATGTCTGTAATGTGATGTGATTATGAAAATGTTATTGGCAATGTATAATAATATGGAAATTCATTATAATAAAATATAAACACTATCATTCTAACAAAAGAAATCATTCATATTTTGAGTTTGGGTCAAGTAGGCAGTGGAGGTTAGAAAAATGAGCTATATTTAAGATGTAAACATTTTCAAATTGTTACTTAATAGCAGTAGACATACTGTGGATTTCCAGATAGTCCTAGGTTGACATCATGGGAGGCAGAACCATTCTGTGGTAAGAAGAAAAAACAATTTAATAACTCACACTAAATATATAAATAACAACAGGTAGATTTAGATCATATTTTTGTGGATATTATTCATGTTCCATTTTAAACATATGACACACTAAATGTTTATTTCGTTTTGCGCTATCTTCAATATGGTACATTTTTGATGACCACTTTAGAGATCCGTTTTCTTTTGTAAGCGTATCCTTGTAAACTAATTAGCCATAATGCATGCTGTAGATGCCACATTCCCATTGTGTAATCAAGATTGATGTGAAGAAACCAAAATGGTAGGTTATACAAAAGTAAAATTGCATTTAAAATGTAGTATATTACAAACTGTATTATTTGATTCTCCATTGTAAAAACATTTGGTGTTTATGTAGTTCTTTCAAATTGTTTATTTTAAAATGTATGAGCAATGTGCTCATTTAACTAAATATAAGTTCTTTAATAATCTACCTAAAGACACCACTACCATTAGTCAATACAGTGCAGGCTCTCCTCCCTCATCCCTCTTACTCCTTAAGGACTGGCAGTTAGGTGGCGAGGGACAAGTGCCCAAAGTGTTATGAAACACTGATTTAGGTCACACAGGGCTTTTGGTCGTCTAAAGATGCACATAATGGTGTGACATATGAAAGGGAACACAAGTAGAGATGAGAACCATAAAAACACAATTACACACAGACTTGCATTTTCGAACCATTATTTTAGAAAACGTTTGACTAATTTATGAACATTCCGGTACTTTCCAAATGTTACATGTCCTTAAATCTGGTTAAACAAGACAACAATTTTAAAATATTTTAGACACACTGTATTTAAAAAAAAAAAAAAAAAAAGGAGGCTTCTCAGCGCTCTGCACGCTGATTATGATGCCTCCACCACACCCCACTGACATGATTTAAAGTGACACAATCCTTTTTTATGAAACTAACGTAAGGTGCACAATGTATATGTACATCTATTGATTTAATTGGTAGACAAGTAAGAGACTCAGATATCTATATTACAGCCATGGGTGTAGGAGCCAAAGTTAATCTGGGGGTGGGGGGATACCGCATATAGTATAGTATAGTTTTTTTTGCTTTTTTTTGCTTTGAGAGTATCATTTGAAAAAAAGCAAACGCACCATGGTACATTATCAAATACCTTCTTTCAGATCTCACAAATAAAAATATGCTTTCAATGTCCATTTAATTATTATGTGCCACGACGCTTCAACATTTGTTCCCCAGGTAATAAATGATAAAAAAGGATATTGACATAAATACCAGCGAAAACTTACATATTTGCCTAGTCTGAGCTAAAATCTCGAATCGTATTGATAGTTTTGTGTTGTTGGAGTCAGATTGGGTGGCAATTCTTACAATATAGTGTGTGGATTGATCACACAGATTTCCGGATATAAACATGTAGAGTGAAATAACAATAAATACTGATGTAGCATTTTCCTATACACAGGGTTAAAGTTTATGCTGGCATCCTGCCTGAGCAGCGAAGATGTGGATAGTAAATCAAAAATGTACTATATGAATTATAATATCATATATATATAAAAAAAAGGAGTAGAGAACCAGAATGTTAGAAGTAAAATCAAGGAGACACATTTTTACCTTGTCATGTGTATCGTCTTCATCTTCCGATGGATCTAATCGATGTTTGGGACTGTCCAACTGTAAAAATGCTTGAACTTCAGGGCTGGAAGAAACAATTTAAACATAAATTATGTTTCAGGTTAAAAACACAGGGTCATTAGTATTTAAAATTTGCAACCTAATGTAGATTAAAAATAAAACTTTACTGAATATTTTTTTATTTTACCGAAAATGGTTTCAAAATTGAAGCAGACAATTGAAAAATGCTACTGTTTTTTCTCTCTGCTAATATTACATTTTGATGCCACTTTATACATAGATACCGATAGAAACCTCAAACCTGATTTTAACTAAATATATGAATAAAGAGGCCATTTCAAGATATTAAAGGCACACTGTCACCCCAACAGGCAGTTGGTTTCATCATAAACTGCAATAAAACAGTCTATAGGTTGCACTATAGGTTTCCTGGTGGTCTGGGTTTGAATACAGTCAGGGAAACCAGAGGTCACACCACCCTGAAGCCAAGCAGGGTTAAGCCTGGTCAGTACTTGGAGGGAGACCACCTAGGAATACCAGGTGCTATATGCTTTGGCCCACTGGTGTGTTGCACTCTATGAGGTCACTGAGAGTCAGACACGACTGAACGACACAAACTCACAATTAAATTGCTCTTACAAATTTTATCCACAGTAAATATTTCATGACCTTTTTAGAACTGGGTTAAAAGGAAAATTGACACAAGAAGTTAAAATGATGCTGCATATGGTGATTTAATAGAAGGTCTCTCCACAGTTGGGTTAAAGGAAAATTTACATGATAAGTTAAAAATTAAGGTAATACCTAATGTATAGAATAATTTATTGGAATGCAGGGGGTATACATTTCCCAATAAAGAGGAAAGCTATTTTAAAACATTTTAAAAAGATATGCATGGATATTGCACTTTTTTTTATAAGAAGTTCACATGAATAGCTTAAGATAAAAGTTATTACAAAGTCGTTAAAGTTATCAATTAAAGACAACAAAATGTGTAGAATAATTTCTGAGAATGAAGAGGGTATAAATTCCCCAATCAAAGAGGAAAAACAATTTTAAGGCATTTAAAAAAGATAGAAAAAAAAAGAGTTATTAATGCAGCTCCTGTGTGATAATATGCAGCTCAATATGCTAATGTGCAGCTCAGAGTGCCTGAGAATGGATGGAGAAGGGGATTTAATGGCAAGATAACTATAGAGGGACACTGTTTTGCCACTACAGAGACAAAGAAGCAGACAATAATCCTAATTAGTATGTTTGCATTTAATTTGCATAAGAATACAACAGAACAAAATCAGATTAACTCGGGAATTACACGTTTGAGTAAAATGGCTAGCACAATGTATAGCTATTTTTTTCTTGCTCTTTATACTATGCAAAATGTTTTCTATGCAATCATGACTCTGAGGGGTCTACTTTTTTTTTATTTGTGCTGCAGGGGGTAATATGTGAATATTAGTATTGAGCTGCCATTAACAAATAATATGAATCTTTGTTTGTGGGTGGGTGGATCGGAAATATGGACAGCCAGCTAAAATTGGCAACATTAAATGTAGGGGAGTGGATTTTTTTAAATAACATTAAAACATGACAAAATACTTGTAATTACCTATACTTCAAAATTATTGGAATCCGCCACTGTGGCATTTTAAATGTGGGTCATATGCAAGGGATATAGGGATTTTCTCTTAAATGACCACACCCTTGGACTCCAAGCTATCAGAAAGTACTGGAGATAAAAATACAAAGCAGCACAGTTTCCAAAAACAATATTTTCTCCAAAATGCTTTTATACTTATAACTTTTACAACTGCAGGTGCTGTACATTTAGGAAAATCTTCATTTGGTGAAGAGGGCCATTTCCTCCAAAGGAAGTGCGGTATTACAGTATATTTCTGAATTATCCAAATAAATTCAAGTAGAACAAGAACTGAATAAGAAACTGATGAGATTTCTCTGCAACAATCAAAAGATAAACAAAGGCCCGGAGCCACTGACAAGGGGCCTCATTCAATTAGGGGCCGTAACTTCATCGCAAATAGCAGATTTCCTGCCATCGAGTTTCGGCTTTGCGTTGCTGTACGTTTACGCTGCTATTCAATTGTCTGGGCGTGTAAGTTAGTCCCCCTTCCCGATAATCGCAAACCATGCTACCGACAGTAAGCATTGGCAGGCTTGAGCATGATCACGGCCACAGTCCTGTAACTTGTGGTCCAAGCCCGCAAACTCGGAGCACTGTAAAAGCTTGCACAACATCAAAGTACAATACTTTATTTCATGTTTGATTTCCGTCCAAAGTCCTAAACTTCACGCACGTAATTCATTATTCAAGCCCGTAGGACTTCAAATATGGAGGTTGGATTCAACCTGGCTTGAAGGTTGAAGCCCATAGGACTTTATGACAAAAATTGAACATGAAATAAAGTATTTATTTATGCCAATTTGAGAGCTTGAGAATGTTGTGCTATTAATTCTAAGACCTAACATCACTTTTAATAAAAGTACAGGATTGCTTTCTTATTTGCTTTTAAAGTGCTGCGATTTGCCAGTAAGCCCTTTGCGACACCTCCTTGGGCCAAGTAACCTGTCTTTCGAGTTTAGCCATTTACAGGCTTGGCGGAGGGTAAATCGGAGCAATTGAATAGCGAATCAGGATTTATTGCGGCAGCAACTCTTGCCGCCGTGAAAGATCAGAGGTTTTGAGGTAAGTAAGCTGCGATGGAACAAATCAATAGGAATCGGAGCTTGCAGCACGTAACTCGATCGGAGCCCGCAAACGGAAGGCAATTGAATAGCCAAGTAGCTTGCGACCTCCATTTGTGAGCCTGGATCTCTAAAACGTAGCAATTGAATGAGGCCGAATGTATTGAATAAGGACAATCATCTTTCTACTCCCAAAAAAAAAAAAAAATTAGATTGCAGTAAATACTGGAAATGGATACAGTATAAAAATAAATGTAATGATACTGTGATTTCATGTATTTACTAAACTCAAACTAGGACAAATACCAATGTGGTTTGTATATTGATCTTGTGGCTAATGGGGCAGTTTCTGTAAAAACATTATCTTGTACAGAGCTATTTAAACTCATGGCTTCTTTTGTATTTTTTTTACACTTGGATTCTAGATTGGAGGGTGCGCCAACCATTTGTTTGCCCCACCCCAATAGGATTTAGCTTATGGAACATATATGACCTTGATTGTTTGCCATTATTTATAAACTAGCGACTTGACATTCAAAAATGACGAAGCAATAAAATTTGAAGCCATGGGAATGCTGTTTGACACACAATGTAAAGCTTTTTGTACTCTGAGGACCTTTGGCGCTCATTGCAAGCCTCAGGCTGAGTGCCTTCTGGGCGGATTGCGATCCTCTTCTATTGTGTACCTTTGCTCCTCTGAGCACCTTCGTCACTCACCAGAAAGAGAGATATATATTTATCTATATTTAGTTAACTAATAATGAATGAATTGTTTCTTGAATAAATTAATATACTTTACCTATTTGTAATTAATATATCCAGCAATCAATAGCCTGAAGAGCTAACAATCTGTTTGTATTTTCCGGCAGCATACAATGTACAGTTTGAGTGTTGGTGCCCTGATGATAAAGTGTAATGAATGTTCCAACTGTGCATTAGAAATATGCTGCGTGCACGAGGGCAAACCGTTGCTTAAGTTGTGTAAAGCGCCATTGTAGATTCGTAATGTTATTAATGTTTTACACGGCTCGCAAGCATTTTCCGTCATTTGTAATAGTGTATTTTGTACCTCGTACTTTCATGTGTGTAAGTGCTACGCGTTTGGCAGTGTTTTGCGCGGCCCCGGTCGTGTAGCCTCGTTTTCATTTTTTTGTTTGGCCATGTTTTTTCTCGCTTAGACGATTTTTGAGTGCCTAAACTCGTCAAAATCGACTTAAAAATTTGCATTCCACCTCACTCCCGGACCTCCTGGCTGTTCCCCCATGCTGCGTGTGATGTTTTTGTTGTACTTTTTTGTGTATATAGTGTGTTTTTATTGTTTTTTTGGTTGTATTTTTCCTATCTCGTATTTTTTTTATTTCTAAGGCCCGCGTTTGTTAACTGCTTTCAGGCTGGCCATCCCGCGTTTACTAAGTGTTTGGTGGCTAAGTCCCGCATGTTTCATTGCTCATCGTCTTTGTGCTGCGAGTTAGTGCTTTCACGGCTCACCTCGCAGGGATGATAAAAAGCAAGAGTGTATTACATATTATATGTAGTACAGCTAAGGGAAATAGTCAACCTGTAAAACACAGTGTGCGTAAATGGATTTTTTTCAATATCCACAAGAGAAAACAGATAAAGGAAATAATAAAGGCAGTAACAGGGTTGCCCAGAACTGCATTTTTTTTTCCTTCTTTTCTTTCTATAAATATTTTGATTCTTACTTTATCAGAAAATACCCTAAATATTATCCCTTTGTGGTCCTTTAATACTAAGCCATATATATTAGCAAATGTCATGTTTGTGACCTGGGGGAAAGGGGGACAAATCCCCCCAGATTAAATGAATAGGCGACACAAAATTAGCAAAATGAAACTCAATCATACATTACCAGATTTGGGTACTAAATGGCCCCCCAGTTCCTATTTCCCTGCCCAGGACTATGCTACTCCAATAAGTGGAGTTATTTAATAATGAAAGGGAGTTAAACTGGCTTGAGCCTAGGACTGCAAGCTTCTAGTGCTATGCAAAAGTGTGCATAGGCACAGAAACGCCTATATACAGGGACATTTCTGTCTGCAAAGATATCAAACACTCTGACATACTGAATAAATACATAAAAGGGGTTTGATAAATTATTTTTTTAATTACTTTTAGTTACTATACATATACCTCCATATACACAGCCACTTCATTAGCCGTTAGTGTGGCTGGTGTCTCAGGGGTTAGTTGACTTAAGCTTAATATAGACTTGTCAACCTCTGGCAAACTCAAATACTTATATGCATCTCTCTATAAAATATATACTGGTAATTGTATGATGAGATATAACAAAGGTAATCGAAGAGTAGGGCTGGGGTGTAGGAGGTACTCAAATCTGAATAAGTCTAGGGCATGCTAGTGTTGGCCCCATATTTATATGGAAATACTAGCATATGAATCAGGAGGTGAATCAAAGATAGAAGTCTCTCACTTATCTCCAAGATCAGTGATCTATTAATCTCAGGAGACTCTAGGATCCCCCAGTTAGCTCATGTGATATGATACATACAGGCTGGAATGAAAGAGTTCACTCAGAATGGAAAACAGAGGCAAATTACATACCAAAACCATGTTTAAATATATCTGTACTATTTATACACTGTAATTTATATTTAATTAGGTGATGTGATTGTTCTCAGTGTCTTAATTATTATAAATAGATGTTTGCTCTCTATGATGACACAGCATTTAAACCAGACTATTCAAGTTCACTCCAGTGATACAACCGACATGTTCAGTATTACCATATTGTTTTGTTGTTTGTAGTGTTAAATCTTGCCATATTGTAGGTAAAATGTATATTCTAATAATAATTATATATTGCCAATAAGTGAATAAATGTGTGTTTTTGTACCCATCCATAAAAAGCATATAGAAATGCAAACAGCTAGACATGAACAGATGAGAAGTTCCACTGACATGTAAAGATGCAAGACAAGTTCATGTTGTCTATACAACGGGATGTTGTTGTATGTACCGTAAACCATGTACATATATGTATTGAATGTCATTTATAGTGAATTTAACTCTGCTTCACAAACAACCTTTGTCAAGCTGTGACATACAACACTAGTATGGAGGGACATGCATTCTACAGTCAGGTGAAATATAGGGGAACTAAGAACAGATAGAGATAGATCATGTGGCTAAACCATTAGGGATAATTGAGAGCTGGGTAGTATCTATTCATATGAAAAACAGTATAAATAATATATACAGCGGCATTGCATTGCTTAGTTTTTACTTTTGTAGTAAGACGTCACTATTATCAGTAGTTCATTAAATGATCCTTTCTGTTTTTTTAAACCGAGACTAGTAAGTTTAAGTCTATTCTTCACTGGGAAAGCACATTATTTCATGGCCTGACCTGTATTACCAAAGAATGACATTAACTAGATGTATAGGTGTCCTGGCTGATCATAGAGTAAGTACAAAAGGTGATGTTATAGACAAGCTAATGATTGTGTACATAAATACTTACTAGACAGCAGAATTAACCAAAGGTAATATAAAGTTAGCATGGATAAATATTATGAGAGACGCAATAAAATGTAGGTACCGTATTCTTAAAAAGTTATATTTATAGACAAATCCAGATTACCTGGCTCCTAGTGTTTGTACCTCTGTAAAATTATACAGAAGTACAGTTTAATAAGTACATTATTATACACATAGAAACAATGTGCTTGTTGTCACAGTCAGTCCCACTTTCTGATATCTGCCACCAAACTCAACTGAACAATTATTGGACGGATTCTGAATTTTAACATCTAGAGTACACTGTAATTATACAGTGTTAAAAAAATGGATGACAGTTTTGCTTTGTTTTTTTTCTTGCTGGGGCCTCTGCAGGAGATGACTGTCAAATCAGTAAATAGATTTACATTTAAACATTTCCTTATGCACATATATTGCATGCATACCAACAGTGCGTACGTGACAGAGTAACAGGTTTGAAAATGTAATTGCCAAAGTTCAACTATCTCTGGCACTGAAAAGGTTAAAATAAGTGTTCTTTGGTTAGCATACACATAGCCAGAGCATTAACAGAAATTAGGAAACCACTCAAACCTCAGTTGGAGTAACATAATACTGAGAATTAGTGCACTGGCTGTCAATTATTATTTGTATTATTATTAACTTTTATTTGTATTGCGCCAACATATTCAGTAGCGCTGTACAGGGGATAAGAACATGGGAAATACAATATTAACAAATTAGAAATTGAGGGGCCCTGTTTTGAGCTTTCGATATTACCCTGTTATCAAAGGGTTCTCCCTGTTCCTTCTTTCCGTACCCTTCACTCCACTGATAACTACAAACTCAACCTTCATCATTCAACTCTCATGATGTGATGTAAGAAACACAAAATGGATTCCCGTACTTATAAAAAGAAAGTCTTCAAATAATCAAATTTCCCACAATTTTTTTTAATCCCATGATTTATACAGCTGCTAATATTGTTAGTTTGGTACATGCTTGAGAAACAGGTGTTTTTTTTCTTGTAGTGGTCATTTAAAAACAGCGAAAAGTGCTTTAAAATAGAGATTTGGGTACTTTGTATAGCTGCCTGACCCAAATTCTAACTTTTTATCTGAAATGTTATTGCTGCTTAACAATATATCTAAATGTAACCATCTTATCCTATACATTTTTGTATTGTCATTGCATTTCTGTATACCTTATAATTTGTGTTTAATCAATCCTTGTAAAATATCGCTAAAGAAAAAACGTGGGTACATTAGAAATAGCATGATAATAAAAACTAAGATTAAATATATTCATTAGTTAACCCTCACAGCAGTTACAACACAATCAATATGTAGATTGTAAGCTCTTCGGAGTAGTGACCTCTCTTCTTTTGCACCAAGCTGTCTGAGGAACCATTTGTCTCATACTTGTATTGCACTGTACTTGTATTTCTACATACCTTAGACTTAGTTTAATCCTTTGTACAGTCATTTGCTTACTGTGCAGATTCTACTTTGTAAATTTTGCTGCAGAAAAAGCTGGCACTTTATAAATTATAGAGTAATAATAATAATAATAATAATAATAGCTTGTCTATAGATCACTAGAAGGTCATCAGATAATGGGCACGGTCAAGGAGCACTTGGCTTTTCCCCCTAATATTAGCAAGGATATAAAATAGTTTCAACAAAAAACATACAACCTGCAAACATATAAAATTATGGATAAACATTCATAAGATAAAACTCAAGTTTCCAAAAACAGGCGTATACAGAAATAGGAGTACTCACACAAAAAACATGTGCCAGTCCATTTCAAATCATATCATGCAGCAGGAGTAGTCCGAAGGTCCAAGGTCCAAGCTTTGTTACGGTCTTACACCAAAAGTCTCTTCCATGTCCTATGTCCAGTTCTTTTCCAAAGGTCAGATAACTAAATTTATGGCCTCACTGTCTCCTGGCAGTTGCTGGGACTTCCCCTATTTTATAATCGTCTTGCCTCTTTTGTTTCATAGGAAGGGGGAGGCTATGTAAATGCAAATGTTGTTTACAGAGTCTATAACAGAAGGCCTATTAAATGTTCTGTTTGGAGTTGCTTGTTGTCTTATCTCAAATCAAGACCACCCCAATCTAGATTTCAAGGTTAACAAATCTTGGAGCTGGTGCAGCTCTGCCTCGTTAGAGCCTTATCGTGTCCTACAAATGACTATAACACTGTATGATGAGTTGTCCTAGTGAACTTTGGTGTCCCAGGGAGGCCTCACAAGCCAATTACTGGATGCCTGGGGACAGAGACACAAAGTGACTTGCTTGTATAACCAGTAGCTGGTTTGATCTTGGTTCCCGCATACAGTCAGCAACCTGTAAGCTTTCCTCCTTGAAGAAGGTAGCACCCAGTTTCAGTTTAAATGAGTAATTCTTTATCCTGCCTCAATGACAATAAAGTACTTATTTGCATATAATACCAAAAACAGATCAGTACTGAAAGTGTGTCAGTTTCTGAAGATAGTCTATAAAAGGCATGTATCTGTATAGTATACATCAATGTGTATAATAAAACAACTCAGATACCATTCAATGGAAATTTCAGGAAAAGGTGAAGTGATTTGACATTGATGTATAAGTCACTTGGTACTGGACACTAAAACTCAGCAGAAAGACAATATTTATTGGTAAAAGGGAGTGTTTCTATGTTGTAACTATGCCAGCAGGTCATTGTAATTCACTCAGTGTTTTTAAATTAAAATTAAAATTATTTAAATAAAATTAGAATAAATTGAATATATTGAATTGAGTATAATGATGTTGTTGTTTTTTATTTATCAGTGAAAACATAGTATCTGTTTCCGAGAGGTTCCAAATCAGTACTAAAAAACGTTTACACCTCCTAGCAATGACCTATACCAGTGCTACCATAGCGTGTTCCATACAAGTCTCATGTTTCATGATGTGTGACCAGAGCTCCATGATAAAATGTCCCCAGAATGTGTCTGTGGTCGTCGTTGGGGTACTACAGAGGGGTTATTAGTTCCAGGGAAGATGTTGTGTGTCCTACTGGACACTTTGGGCCTCATTCAAATGGGATTTGGCCAATTGAATAGGGCTCTATATAAGCACATAGCATATTTTTGTTACAGAAGTTTTTAGTTAGTGAACTTCTATCCAAAGCTAGGTTTTCACCAACTAAAAACTTCTGTAAAAACAATGTGCTATGTGCTTATACAGAGCCCTATTCAATTAGCCAAATCACAATTGAATGAGGCCCTTTGGGATCTAGTGAATGTTATTGACACCACAGAACCATATATTTGATTAATTAGAGGTATTGTCTGGATCTACAAGAGCAATTGTGGAGTCCTGATCAGCGCTGGATTTATATCTGATCTGCCCCTAAGCAAATATTCCTCAGGTGCCCCTACCAACCGCAAACACATACTTTGTATTACTATTATTATTTTATAAATTCGCTCAAAAACACAAAAAGCACAGTAGCAGCCGTTAATAAGATAAAAAAGTTTTTTTTTAATTATATTTTCTGGCTAACACTTTGCAAATGTATTTTTAATGTTAATTAACTGTGAAATAAAAAAATAAATTGACATTAGAAGTGCTTACACTGGACCTTTACAGCCTTATTCAATTGCGATTCGGTAAATTTAAAAGGGCTTTATTTAAGCACAGAGCATATTTTATTTACAGAAGTTTTTAGTAATAAAGACCTTGTTTTTGGATAGAAGCTCACTAACTAAAAACTTCTGTAAAAAAAAATATGCTGTGTGCTTAAATAGAGCCCTTTTAAATTTAATGAATCACAATTTAATAAGGCTGTTAATGTGTATGGTCACCTGAACTTGACACAAACAGACCTATTTCAATCTAAAATCTTCACAAACAAGTTTATAGCACAACCATAAAGTAACAGCATATCACTGTGGGTTATACTGCTTGGATTTGGAATGGTTTCTGCCTAAATTGATTGTGAAATCACTATTAGACTAGAACACTATGGTCCTCATTCAATTGTGATTTGGCCAATTGAATCGGGCTCTAAATAAGCACATAGCATTTTTTTAAAATAAGTTTTTAGTTAGTAAAGACCTAGCTTTTGGATAGTTGGAAGTTCACTAACTAAAAACGTCTTTAAAAAAATATGCTATGTGCTTATTTAGAGCCCTATTCAATTGGCCAAATCGCAATTGAATGAGGCCCTATATATTTATACAAGAAGCCTGATTGGAAATATTTAATATGTTACTAGAACCATTATTTTTTTTTACTAGTTTGCATGCTACCTTATATTCATAAAAAAGACTTTCCTCTGAAACATTAGTTATAGCACACAATTATTTTTTTACCTTGTTTCTACAATTCTAGGAATTTATTTAAAGAACAGCTTTAGCTTACCAAACACTACACGTGTTTGTGAAGTATTTGCAGCTATATAAACCATGAGCATAAAAGCATTTTATAGGCTCTGCTCTTATTTAAAGGGATATGTAAGTGAGCTGGATTACGAATGCATCTGATAGAGGAGAATTAGTAGTGTATAAAAACATGTGTTACATAGAAAAGTTCAGTTTACTTACAAAGTTATTTGCACAAAAGCCAAATCCAGCTGTTCACAACCACATGACGCTTACATAAGCTGGGTACACACAGGAAATACAGCAAGATACATATTTTGACCTTTCTGGTACAGCGCACAGGAAGTAACTGTAGCAGTTCTTGTACTGAGCACATGCCAGAAGCCACTGAGGTGAAGAATGATACAATGTATTATCCGGTTTCTGAATTTGAATGTTATGCTAATTTAGGTGGAGTTTTCTAGGGGTGTACACCATAAAATGCAATTGTTAATTAATGTTTATTTTGGGATATTTTCATTTTTTATACACTTCTATCAGACTCATTCATAATCCAGCTCACTTACATATCCCTTTAAGACCTGTTATGCCTGTTTCTGAGCATGTGTAAGAATAGGGTATGTGTAGGTATCATATGCTAAAAGCTAAACTCATTCACCAATGAAACCACAAATCCCTATCCCTCCACTGATGAACAGACAAAAAAATAGTTGAGCACACTGCCTGTGTTGATGCACAATATGGAAGCCTCTAGACACAAATATGGTAAAAGTAGGAGTTTCTCTAAAAATGTGTTATGTTCATTACTGACGAATGTGCTTATTTCCACTCATGTTAATAAGGATATTCACAATTAATTACTTTTTATGTTTCCAATCTATAAATATCACTCAATGGTGTGTTATTGTCATGAGCTGTACAGTGACATTGGTGTCTCAGTGTTTTCTGAACATAAAGGAAACTCTCTGAATTACCTGTGAGATGCAAACATTCATACAGCAAGCCGTTGGAATGATGAGCCTTCCACATGGGGGTGGTTTATTAGCCTTACTACAAGTGTGTTGGTGTTAATAAGAGGGGCTTGCTAAATGCATGTTCAAATGAATTTCTATGCATGCACAAAGAAGGGAGACTAAATACACACTGGCTTCACTTTGATGCCAGAAAATGTTTGTGATTCTGAGTGTTTCAGTAGCTCCTCTGAAATCTGTATGTTGCAAAAATTCCATTGTACACAAGTGACCCACATTTTATATCCAGATACTCTGTTGTAGGGGTAGTCAGTTATTTGTCATATAATTGATCAAGGTCCGAATGCCCTAATGAAAATGAAGCCAAGGTCCAGAATCCATAATCGTCATTATATTAAAAATATAAATATTTTAATATAATGGTATTCAGAAAGGCAGGAGTAAAGAGGTTTTGGGAATATAACAACATGTATTGGCTTATTGAAAGATTTGGGAATTTATGTTAAGAAATAGGATACATTTATTAATGGTAATGTGGATAATATTAATTACTAAGATAGTGTGAGAATATTACAGATAGGGTTTAAAATATATAATAATCTACTCCTCTATTTACCTTTGGGCCCCTGTAACATCTTAAAGTGACACAGCAGAGGTGACAACCAAAGCTTAGGGAAAACATTACACAACATAACAAATCAACAAGTGGTAAGGTCTTTCACAAAGTCATTATGGCTACTATAATATCCCTTTGATTTATCTGTGGCTAATGTTCATCAGTGGACAGACCCAAAGTGCAAGAGGCCTGGGGTTTGTGATAAGAGGTAATAACAAGTACTTTAGCAACTGAATGTTATTAAAACCATTGTGTTTTCCTACAGTATGACAATCTTGTTCTTGGTGTAAGTCATATGGAGTGAGTACCATTGTTGATTAGCTAAATTACTCCCTGGGTCTAAGCATACCTAGTCTTTTGTTTTACATACTACTTATTATCACATATATAGCTGTGGATCTTGCGATATTGATGACGTTTGCTGAAGGCGCTCATTGCCGCCAGCGGCGCCGTCCCACACGCAAGCCTCGCAAAGCAAGTTCCTAATTACTTATAGTTTTAGTTTATATCACATTTGGAATCACAACTGTGTTACTTAAAGGTAAAAAAGTTCATGAGATGGTGAAGCACATTTCTGAAATATTTTCATCTATAAGTAGACTAAGGTATGAGCAAGGGTTAGGGAGCAGCCTAGTCTAAAGGGGTGGGGACGAGATGTAGAAATTGGGGAGAGGGTAGTAAGCGATAATCACATAACCCAAAACTTATTTAATCTATATAACCAAGTGTTTTCTGAATAGATTTTAGGGTCCAGTTATATCAAGCAGCATATAGAAATATACGCTAACCATAACAGCCGGCAATGGAGAACACTATACATAAAAAACGTATTTGTCAACAAGCAAATGCGGCTACACGCCATTCAATATAATATAAAGTATGTTACAAGTACTAGCTGTGTAAGGTAGCTTTTTATACAAAATATTAATAACAGGCTTTTTTCCTCCTCAAAGCATGAGCGGGCTGGTACTTTGCAAGATTTAGTGAGATTGACATCTTCTGAGCATGTGTGGGTGAAGGAAGAAGAGACAAATGCTAACAGATTCTCTGAATCATCAATGGATAATAAATTCCTCTCCCTCCCGTATAACTCTGCTCATGAGTAGAAAAAAAAATAGTTTTAGCAGAATCTGCTGTCCTCAACAATTCTTGTTAGCTTGGAATCCAATGGGGGAGCATGCTAGGATTTTCTTTCTAAATGTTCTGAACAAGCAGCTTTTATTTTTCCCAAACTACAGTGGTCCTTTTTAATATCAAAGCAGATACCATTAGCTGCTTTGATATGCACAGCATGCTTGTTTGTTTCTGTATGTGTTATAATGCAGTTAGATCCCCTCCCTCACACATATTAAGCATGCTATTAATTACATACAGAGCCAACATTAGCATAATGGAAATAGAGTAGCACAAATAATATTGCATTTCTCAGAAATGATTTACAGTAGAGTAAACTGATTGGTACAATGCATAGACAGTTTTGTAAAATTAAACCAACTAGTTTCGCCGGTGACCGTGTTAATTTAATCGAAACTTTAGAGTCTAAGAAAATCACTTCTAGTAATAACAGCCAATCATACTAACACCATCTGCATACTCACTTAATCTGAATACTTGTCCAATAACAATATACTGCAATAATAGTATTGGACATTCAAGTCTACTCCAATACACAGGTCCAATTGCTAAATGAATATTCTCTTTTGGTGAACTAAATTGGATGATGAAAAACTCACTTAGCTCACTACTTTATTGCATTATTTTGGTAACTCCTATGTATTCTAGGAAATGAACAGTCTTATTGTGAGATGACTTCAAAAAGTACAAAATGATATAAGACAAACCACCATATCATTAAGAGTATCAGTAAATAAAGGTTTGTTCTCTTCTATCAATAATTATAATAATTAAAGCTACTCACTGGCTGCATAGCTCCGGATGCTGTAGTAAATTCTGTATAAACTCGTGCAGTCCTGCTCTTCTCTGCTGTATAAACTCTGCATGGATAGAAAAAAATGTTTAGGAATTTAGATGGAGCTCAGAACGTGCTATTGTAAAAATATTAATAACCGTATTTAGAGAATGGCTTAAAATCAAATCAGGGCTATGGAGCCTTTTGGTAATTTATAAGAATATGAATAATAACAAAGCAAAAACTGTTCCTAACCTTACCAGATACTGCAAAATACACACTGTTCCACATCCCAGTATACACTATACTCACATTATATTACCACATGGATCTTACAATGTCTTCTTGGATCTCCAACCCTGTGATATCCACATTATTGCTCATTGTCACTATATATTGGTTTTAATCCCTTGACAAAAATATGCATCTTATCGATACAAATTAAAAATATGTATCAGTGGATTTGCTTCACCAATTTCCTTCTCTCATTCACCATAGCTTCTACTGCATCTGTTTACTCAAGTGGCATCCCTACTACCCTCAAACATGCTATCAACCTATCGGTTCCAATGAGTCACCATACATTACTTCACTTCATTAAGCTCATTTGTTCTAAACAGCGCTACGGAATATGTTGGCGCTTTATAAATAAACGATAATAACTGCCCCCCCAATAAAATCTCATTTTCGTTTTCTGCTGGTTCTAGCACCGGGCTGAAGTATTGACTTATTATATACAATCTAGGGACCAGTTTACAGTGAAAATACAAATGGACAATGAAAGACTGGGGGTTGAATAGATTGCTGTCTGGAACACGATTATCAGATACATGTGTGTGTGTTTGTGTCGTTCAGTCGTGTTTGACTCTCCATGACCTCATGGGCCGCAATACACCATGCTGATACACTTGGTATTCATGGCAGAGATACAGGAGTGGGTTGCCAGTTCCTTCTCCAGTTGGCCACAACATACAGCTCCTGGTATTCCTAGATGGTCTTTCATCTCAGTACTGACCAGCTCCAAACCTGCATGGTTTCAGGGTGGTGTGACCTCTTTGCAGCGGCCAAAGCACCGAATCCTGACTATTGGACCACCAGGGAACCCATCAGATACTTAGGCACAGCTAAACACGTTTAGCCTTATTCTATTAGCTACTTGCAAATGCCTTGAACTCATAAATTTGGCTTTGGGTGTTTTCTTTAGAAATGTTTATATGCATTCTATTGACTTAAGAATTCATTAGTGCCAATATGAAAATGACTCTTAATATTGCTACATATTTGGCAAATATTAAATTGTGTATAAGTTTACGAATTGGGCAATTGTGTTCAGCAGAACAATATATTACTTCCGCTGAGGAAGTACCGTATTGGTCCGAATATAAGCCGCACCTGCATATAAGCCGCACCCGTAAAGTTCAAGGTGAAAAAATAGAAAAAAGGTAGTACTCAAATATAAGCCGCACCCGTAAAATTGGAGAGAAAAAGACTCTCAAAGTGATCAGCCATTGCAAGAAACAGGCTTTCTAATTAGCACTGTAGCTTTTTTTGCAGGTTACAGGCTTTACAGGATGTTAGAATCACTAAAACCATAAATCGCTATTCAATACCGCAGTCTCAAGCACGAAAATCGGCACCCTTAACTCGCAATCGCGCAAATCGGCAGTAATTTTGCGTTCGCAAATAGAAGCCGCACATGTAACAAGCAAAGTTCGCAAATCGGCAATGAGTTTTTTTACGGTTGTGAATATAAGCCGCACCCGTAATGCGCAAGCTCAAAAAATCGGAAAAAGGTGCGGCTTATATTCGGACCAATACGGTAATATAATCTCATAGGTATAAGGGAGTATATAATTTATATGAAAGTTACACTGAGGTAGATTAAATTAATTAATTAAAAACTTAGTTTAAATTGTTATATATCAAATGAAAATTGCCCAAAGAGTACCTTTAAAGGGACACACTGAGACCTCAAAGTGGCATTATTAATTTGCTAGATAGACCACTATCTCCCTATTTCAAACAAAGCTACAACTGGGCATACACAGTACAACAATCTGCCCCAAAAGTAAAGGGTAACTAGGACATCCACTTATCTTTCTCTACAGACTGACAGGATCATGTGAAGGTGAATACTGCTTAAAGTTAACAAGGAAAAGGTAACATGTACAAGGTCAGCTTCAAAATAGAAACATATAGTCTTCCCCTAAATATATATATATATTTAAATGAAAATATTAATTAAATTACTTTCTAGTGCTTAACATATATCTCACAGAAAACATATGGAATTTCTTACTTCACCTGGATCAAAGTTATCCCCAAAGAACCTCTTGGCTGGAATCTTCAAATTCATGTTAGGAAACTGTTTTCTAAGCTAGAACAAAAATAAAGTGACATAATATAAGGGCCGGGGCACAGGAACGTGTGTGTGTCTAGGTACCACCATGCAATCACAATTATTTTTTTATTTACATTTTATTTTATTCTACAGTACAAAAAAATGCTCTTAATACAAAATATATGGCTCGTGTTCACCCAGCAATAGCATAGAAAAGAATGACTATCAGCAAAATCATTTGTTTTTAGCTAAACTCATAGGAGCAAATGCAAATATGGTAAATGTTTGCTTGCCTGCTTTCTATTGTGTTTCCTACAACTCAGATCATCCTATACCCTATAAATTAGTGTTTTAGTTGTATATACGTCAAACTAATTTTTACATCCATTGCACACAAAAGATACAGTAACTCTTAATCTAACAGTACAGTGCCTTGCAAAAGTATTCACCCCCTTGACTTTTTACCTATTTTCTTACATTACAGCCTTAAGTTCAATGTTTTGTTAATCTGAATTGCACAGAACATCTGTGGATTTCACTGACACATAAGTATGATTCAAAGAGATATATTACAGCTAACTGGCTAAAAAGGGCTTCATTTAAAAAAATAAAAACACATAGTGGTGCATTATTAAATACCATCTTTCAGAGACAACAAAGAAAAAAAATGCTTTCCATGTCCCTTTAACTGTATGTGTTTAGTTATGCAAATTATATTAATACTAGCGCTTTGATATCTGGCTTTTTGATGTTTTTAATTATGAGAATATGAAAAGATGATATTGTACAAACCTATGCCTAATATACTTACTATATTGTAGAGTTTATCAAATTCAGTATAGCGTCTGAAGACAAACCACTCATTTCTCCCCACTGAGACCATAACCTTGTAAACCTGTTAAAACAAAGAACAGGGAATTATGTGCAATGCTGGCTTAACCACCATCAGATAACATGGATTTTCCGTTCTTGAGTTAAGATTCCCTTAAAGGGGCACAAAACATGTCCAGTCACTGCAGAAATGACAAATACACATATAAATAAATTAGATAATTGAGCTTGAAAGCGATTTGTTTTAGGCATATGTTATCTGAACAGATCCTCTCTCTATGCAAGTGCCTTTATCTAAAACCATTAACTGGGATTTTAATAAGTCTTGATTTAAAAATAAAAGAAGAGCATACCCAGCTTTTTAAATCAATTTTTGTGTTTGTTTGCATATTTAAACATTATTTTATTAACAAGTGCTTAAAAGCTCTGTTTTCATGTACTCAACGTTTCCAAATAGTCCCTGTAAAGGTCTGGCCTCACATCTCATACACACAATGTTTCTATTGGTAAGATACATACTAGTCACTTACAGACTGTGGTTAGTATAAAAGCTCTGTTTTCATGTACTCAACGTTTCCAAATATTCCCTGTAAAGGTCTGGCCTCACATCTCATACACACAATATTTCTATTGGTAAGATACATACTAGTCACTTACAGACTGTGGTTAGTACATCAAGTACACTAAATCAGTCTGTGATTAAATATAAACAATGTATCAACATGAGTTTCTTGTCTTTGTAGGTTTCAAGTATAAGTGTCATTTAGTAAAAAAGCCCAGATGATTAAAGATGAATATGCATGTTTTTGGTTGGTGTAAATAAAATCCAGGAAGGATCTTGAAAATTCAGGCTTTTTTTTTTTTAAAGTATACAGGGTATTTTGTAAGTTGATATAATGAAAAATATAAAACAAGTTTAAAAGGTATATATACACGTTTCCTAGGTTTTCACATGTTTCGTAAGAAAAAAGGAGTGATTATCAGAAAAATATGTGGTTTATAGATAAGTTCAGTGTACTTACAAAGTTATAGACAGGAAAGTAAAATCCAGCTTTGCACACCCACACTTATATAACCAAATACACACAGGAAAGGCTGCCAGATACAGAGTTTGACCTTTCAAAGGAAGTACTTGCTGCAGGATGGAATCACATGGTTGGGTGGGTCTGAACTCACAGCTGAATCAGAGCACAAGGATAAAGAGAGATAGAGACTACATATCCCAGGATGCTTTCCAACATAGGAATGCCTGAGTATAATACAAATGTATCAGCTAACCTCTGCTTTTTCCTAATTGGCCAAAACGAATTATGAATTGTATGCTAATCTTAGCAGGGATTTTCAGGGGTGTCAACTAACAAAAGCTGCAGCTTAAAGACTGAAAAGCTTCAGCAAACATCAGGGCGAGTTTGTAAATGTTTATTTTGGTATTCTCTTCATGAAAAAAAAAGTTTGCATATACTACTGATTATCCTCTATCAGACGCATTCATACTTCAGGAAACTTAGATATGCCTTTAAACTAATTTTGTTAGTAACAATTCAGTGTGCATGTACTTAGGCATTTTCCACTGCTTTTTAAACGTGGTCATCCAATCAGATGCAACTGACCGTTTTCTGCTTTGTTCTTCAAGCTTGAGTTATCTAAACACAAGTTATCTGAACTTGTTGAACTTGTATTAGTAACAAATTGATTTTTACTTATTAACAGGTATATATATATATATATATATATATATATATATATATATATACACACACACACACACATACATGAACAGGCCTGTCTACCGATTACACAGTTCTGGTAATTACAGCACACTTACTGTAAACCTCTTCCTGTTTTCTCGTTTTTCATCAGAGCTAGGAATCCGAACGCTCGGACAGTTTGCCTTGGGGTCCATCATGACTCTGCAGCTGTACATTTAACATAAGCAGCAGCCTGGAGAAGTATTTTATTGGAGTGGAGTGAAAATCCGGAGTGTCACTCGGGGAAACCAGTATTCCATATCATGCAGTCTAAATAAGGAAGATAGATAAAATGTTATTGATCTGTAGCGTTTATTTATGTATTTATTTACATTTGCACAATGCTTTTATCAAAAAGCACTTTATATAATTAGAAGAACACAAACATTTATTTTGGTATAAAAATTACAAAAAAACTACTTACTAATTACGTACAATATATACAAAAAAAGAATACAATTTGTCATAGTACTGATGGATAAAAATAGGAAAGTGAACAAGTTTATTTAGTAATGAAAACAGAGAAGTATCTATAGTGGCTTGCAAAACTATTCACCCCCCTTGACTTTTTACCTATTTCGTTACATTACAGCCATAAGTTCAATGTTTTGGTAATCTGAATTTTATGTACTGGATCAGAACACAATAGTCTAAGTTGGTGAAGTGCAATGAGAAAAATATATACATAAACTTATTTTTTTAAAATAGAAAACAGAAAATTTGCATGTGCGTATGTATTCAACCCCTTTGTTATGAAGCCCATAAAACGAATTGGTGCAACCAATCACCTTCAGAAGTTGCATAATTAGTGAAATGATGTCCACCTGTGTGCAATCTAAGTGTCACATGATCTGTCATTACATATACACACCTCTTTTGAAAGGCCCCAGAGGCTGCAACACCTAAGCAAGAGGCACCACTCACCAAACACTGCCATGAAGACCAAGGAACTCTCCAAACAAGTAAAGGACAATGTTGTTGAGAAGTACAAGTCAGAGTTAAGTTATAAAAAAATATAAAAATCTCTGATGATCCCCAGGAGCACCATCAAATCTATCATAACCAAATGGAAAGAACATGGCACAACAGCAAACCTGCCAAGAGACGTCCGCCCACCAAAACTCACGGACCAGGCAAGGAGGGCATTAATCAGAGAAGCAGCACAGAGATCTAAGGTAACCCTGGAGGAGCTCCAGAGTTCCACAGCAGAGTCTGGAGTATCTGTACATAGGATGACAATAAGCTGTACGCTCCATAGAGTTGGGCTTTATGGCAGAGTGGCCAGAAGAAAGCCATTAATTTCAGCAAAAAACAAAATGGCACATTTTGAGTTTGCGAAAAGGCATGTGGGAGACTCCCAAAATGTATGGAGGAAGGTGCTCTGGTCTGATGAGACTAAAATTGAACTTTTTGGCCTTCAAAGAAAACGCTATATGTCTGGCCCAAACTCAACACATCACATCACCCAAAGAACACCATCCCCACAGTGAAACATGGTGGTGGCAGCATTATGCGGTGGGGATGTTTTTCAGCAGCCGGGACTGGGAAACTGGTCAGGGTTAAGGGAAAGATGGATGGTGCTAAATACAGGGATATTCTTGAGCAAAACCTGTACCAATCTGTGCGTGATTTGAGGCTAGGACGGTGGTTCACATTCCAGCAGGACAATGACCCCAAACACACTGCTAAAGCAACACTTGAGTAGTTTAAGGGGAAACATGTAAAATAGTTGGAATGGCCTAGTCAAAGCCCAGACCTCAATCCAATAGAAAATCTGTGGTCAGACTTAAAGATTGCTGTTCACAAGCGCAAACCATCCAACTTGAAGGAGCTGGAGCAGTTTTGCAAGGAGGAATGGGCAAAAATCCCAGTGGTAAGATGTGGCAAGCTCATAGAGACTTATCCAAAAGGCGGCTCTACAAAGTATTGACTTTAGGGGGTGAATAGTTATGCACATTGACTTTTTCTGTTATTTTGTCCTATTTGTGGTTTGCTTCACAATAAAAAAAACAAAAACATCTTAAAAGTTGTGTGCATGTTCTGTAAATTAAATGATGCAAATCCTCAAACAATCCATGTTAATTCCAGGTTGTGAGGCAACAAAACACGAAAAATGCCAAGGAGGTGAATACTTTTGCAAGGCACTGTACATAATCAGACACGCTGGTTAAATATGTGGATGGCCAGAGAGTGAGTACCAGTGAGTACTTAAAGGAATACAGAGCACTCTCAGTATATTAACTGAGAAAAGTCAGTGGTCACATACAGCCCAACTCACACTTTTTAAGGATTTGGCAGAATTGTGTGGAGGCTTAATTAGACTATAAGTTATTTATGGCACCAAAATATTGAAATGCATAATGAGGGGCTTGCCCCTGTCAGCCAATGTGCAGCAATACAGCTGTATGAGTCATTGAGTCATTAGTGTCTGCCAATGGTATCTCAAGTTGTGCATACTCTCTGCTCATACAGATATCTCCTGTGGCATTTCCTATTAATTTGCAATAAGTTTAAACAAGTTCTACTAAATATATTTTTATGAATGTTTAAAACATGCTCCTTTAAATCCATAATAGAAACATTTGCATTGCATTTCCCTTTAGGCACTGACTCACGCTATCATGTTTTAATGAAGCACTGAACATTAATACAATTTATTTCAGTTATTGTTAAAAAATATTTGTCAGGCACAATGTTATATCAGCACAATTGTCTCCATAGCTTGGAACTTACAGTGTTAAAATCTTTTAAAGTGAATTTAGGGAATATAGCAATTAAAAATCATTATATAGGAATATTATTACTGTAGTGGTCCGAATATAAGCCGCACCCGCATTTAAGCCGCACCCGTAAAGTTCAAGGGGAAAAAATAGAAAAAAGGTAGTACTCAAATATAAAGCCGCACCTGTAAAATTGGAGAGAAAAAGACTCTCAAAGTGATCAGCCATTGCAAGAGACAGGCTTTCTAATTAGCACTGTAGCTTTTTTTTTGCAGGTTACAGGCTTTACAGGATGTTAGAATCACTAAAACCGTAAAATCGCTATTCAATACCGCAGTCTCAAGCATAAAAATCGTCACCCTTAACTCGCAATCGCGCAAATCGGCAGTAATTTTGCGTTCGCGAATAGAAGCCGCACATGTAACAAGCAAAGTTTGCAAATTGCCAATGATTTTTTTTACGGTTGCGAATATAAGCCGCACCCGTAACTCGCAAGCTCAAAAATCGGGAAAAAGGTGCGGCTTATATTCGGACCAATACGGTAATTATTATTACATAATTAAAATGACTAGCTCCTGTTAGAATATACAGTGGTCCTTTAATCTTCAGGCTAACTAGTTTAAAAGACGCACAAAAAAAAAAAAGCTAACGGTATAAATGAGTAACAAGTAAAAAAAAACAACAGAATTTTGTAAAAAAAAAATGTAAAAAGTGCAACAAATTATATAATATTTTAAAAAATATCTGTCAGTACATTTGACTCAAAAAGTTTATGCAACCAAAAGAGAAATAAGAAAAACTTTTAGGTTTTGGGTAGAAGCAGTAGGGGAGATTCACTAATCATCACATGGGCTGCAATGTGCTTCATGGAAAGTGGAAATCTTTATGGGGAAAATTGCCATCATAGTCCCTAATGACCCATGTGATAGCTTAGTGTATCTCCCTCTTGACAGTACAGACAAGGTTCAATGTCTCAGACCATAATTAACATGTCTATCTCATTTGTACTCCTAATAGTTTCAGGATTTCCTTTTTTAGCTTCTACCATCTCCACTGGAAGACTAGGCTCTTTCCTGTTACGGGTACTACAGCAGTAGTAGCAGCAGATGCAGCAAGGGGCTGCCGAAATTGTACACAGTTTGTAAGCTCTTCAGAGATCGTACACAATTTCCAAGCTTAAACCCTAACCCTAAAGCTATATCATCTGCAGCATAATCTTGGCAGCGACATCTAAGCTGATGCTTACTGCCACTATGGCAGTGTGCTGGAGTACTTATAATTAGGAAAGGACCGAAGACTATACCATGAACCCACTAATATTGGTGCAACAGAATTATGTCCACACAGTTTCCCTTAAAGGACCACTGTGCTCATAGATTTAAAATAAACTTAAAGAGCTATACTTAGGCTAAATGTTTTTTTTTTTAGACTGTATATGCAATTAGGCTGCTGTGGAATCCACATTTGTGTTTTCTGCAGATCAATTTCCTAAGGTAGGGGAGACTTTGAATGGACAGGGGGTTCTAAAAGCACAATTTGAATGTGGCATCTATTGCTGCCAGTGATTTCATTTTTTTTTTTTTTTAAAGCTTACTAGTTTATAAAGACACACCCTCCTAAGAAAGTAACAGACCAAATCAGCAGCGGAGAGGAAATGGGACTAAGCAGTAAGGAATAATTGGATATAAAAGTAAAACTGTTAGTTAGTGCTATTTTGTTCCTTTCTAAATATAATCCTTTCACTAATTATTAAGTTTAGTTATTCAAAAAGCTACATTGAAAATTTGACCAGAGTGGTCCTTTAACCTGCAGCCTCTAACACCAGAGAATGCTCACTTGTAGTTGTGCTCCTCTTGGGAAATACATATTACTGAACAGCAATGTATTTCAGGATTTATTTGTCATATCCTCCAAGTAAGGAGTGTATCTGAGGTCAAATGCAGAGGCTTCCCCTTATGTCCCTGTCCTGCCTTCCGGAGCAAGAGAATATTTATTGTTAGCAGATTATGCACAAAGTGTTTACCTGAACAATCCTCCCTTATGCCCCATCCATCGATACATACATACATGTCAAAATGCTTAGAGGGGAGGGAAGGGTAGATGTATGTATATATATATATATATATATATATATATATATATATATATATATATATATACATATATATATATACACACACACATACGTTTATATCACATATATAGTTGTGAACATTGCGGGTTGTTGCTTGCGAGGGCTGCAGTTGCTGGCAAGGAGCGCCATAGGCGCTCATCCCTATGACCCTGCACGACGGTCATTGCGCTGGTGGAGATGAGCACCGTAGGCGCTCATCCCTACGACCCGCGGGACTACATATCAACAGAAATCTCACTTAGACTATTCACAATGCAAGACCCGTTGCAAAAAGGAAAGAAGGAGTTAAACACCCCCCACCACACCCCCCGGCACAATATTCTGAGATCGAAAAAATAATAAAGTTAATGGCCAATCAGCGCACATACAAAAACACAAATAAAATAAATAAAAAAAAACATAAAAAAAAACATTTAAAAAAACGCGCACACAGCACGGGGGTCCAGCCACGACATCTGGGAGTGAGGTTGCACGCAAATTTAAACACAATTTGCCAAGTTTCAACACTCGAAAATTGCCTAAGCGACAAAAAAATGGTGGCGAAAAAAAACGAAAACGAGGCTACACGAACTCTAACCATGCAAAACACTGCCAGGTATATAAGACTTTTACCCAGGAAAGTACGAGGTACAAAATAAACTATTAGGAAGGACGGAAAATGCTTCAGACCCGCGTAACACATAGACAATCGCAGCAGACAGTTAAACAAGATAAATATATTATTCAATGTGCAGATTATCCAAGGACTAGGAGTACTTTTAAAAAGTATAAATAATTTTACATTATTATTCTAAGGTTTGGTGGATCTATCCTGATATGTTGTCGGGACAGGTCCACCACTGCAGTGCGGACTCCAACTGCTAGTTGGCGCTGCCGATATGTGAGAAAAGTTCTAAGCTTATAAAAGTAAGCCTAACCCTTGAACTTACCCTAAGCCTTGACTCTATGATATGCACCGGAATATCAGCAGCGCCATCTAGCGGATGCTCACCGCCACTGCTGCTGGCTTGTGCTGCTACAGCATAATAGGATTGGACCGGTTTGGTGATTAGTTTAGTGTTTAACAAATACTTACACAGTTAATTTCAACCTCCACTCCTTATCTTTATTGAAGGGTGGGATAAAGATACTGGAAGCAACTGACTGAGAAACATTTCCTATTAAACAGTGACTCAAATATTAAAGGGACACTGATGTCCCAAAATATTCTTTCATGTATTTGTTTCATTTTGCGTGACAAATAAGAGACATAAAGAAACATAACTTGAAATTCGGTAGTGCAAACTACTGCCCCAGCAAACCCATTAAACGACCGGCGTACAATAAGGTTTAATTTACTTCAGTCATGGGCAATTCAGTCCTACTATGGCCACCAACAGTCCAAGATTGCAGTCTCTTTGCTTGTGCCCAGGTGGATCAATCAGAATAATGATTTATGAGCTCAGTCATAGAGATCTTGGTTTATTTCATCACTATTTAACAATAACATCAGCATTAAAAGAGTCACTTTTAGGACATACATTTTAAACTTTAGTGTTTCAGGCTACAGCAGATATACTTTTCTCCAACCATTACATGTCCAGGAGCTGGGGAAGGGAACACTGTCCTGATCTGAAATGCTACCTGCCTCCTCCCCTACAGTGGCCAGACAAAGCTAGACTGGCGGGTCTGCTGCCACTCCCATGATACCTAATAGGTGGTGGAGAGAGGTCAAATGTAAGTCTTAACAGCTACATCGAATATATTTTCTTAAATTATTGATTGAATTGTTAATGTAAATGAAAATAAACCCTGAAAACCTATTGCATGATCACTACAGTTGCAGGTTATGGAGATCCTAAGCAAGACACCAATTCTTTACTATCTATTTACATCACAAGATTTTAAATGCACAATAGAAAATATAGTGTGTGTAGGTTACTAGCTAAATTTACAATGCAATGAACGCAGGTAAATATTTAAAGCAACAAATCTGCTATCCTGTATTTAAAAGAGTGGTTTTTAAACACCACACAAGATTTTATTTGTCAAAATTGTTAAAAAATGTTCTTTAATCCCTCTATAAACTGCTGTTCAAACAAAGGGTGATATGCGCTAATCCATTTCAACGGCTGCAATTAGTTGAGCTGAGAAAATAGCAGCACAGGAACATACAATGCTTAGTAAATGTCTAATTAGGTTATGAGTTTTGGAGCTCTAGAGAAAATTCAGCTACTCCCTGTACTGGATCTACCTGATAAAGCAAAATAGGAGGAGGCCCTGACTTTGTTCTAAAAGAAAAACATTACACATTTTTTAAATCTGCACTTTAAAATTCGTGATAGCAGGTTTGTATCTTTTAATAACATAAAAAATAGGATCTTTCCTGTTAGTTGGCCGTGAGCAGTGACGCCTGTCAGCCACTAGGTGCGGCCGAGGGGTCCGTCAATTTATTCACAGTAAACCTAATGCACCTAACCCTAACAGCTCTCATCCTAACACCCCTAACCCTTAGGCCCCTCACCCTAACCGCACTCACCCTAACACTAAACTATAAAAAATTGACAGACCCCTCGGCCGCGTCACCTAGTGGCCGATGGTCGGCACTGCGCACGGGTTGCCAACAGGAAAAGTAAAAAAAATATATTTCATGACCACACAAAAAAAGGCCAATCTAGTCTGCTCAGTCTATTTACCTAATAGCTTTATTCAGTTATATTTTTGGATAATCTTATGCTTATCCCAGACATGTTTCAATTCCTTAACTGTGTTTGACCCTGCCACTTCCACTGGAAGGCTGTTCCACTTATCTACTTATCTACCTTTCTGTAAAATAGTACTTTTGTAAATTACACCTAAATCTTCCACCTTCAGATCATGGCTTTGTGTTCTTGTATCCCTCATTTTCTGGAAGATACTTCTCTCCTACGTTGTATTTATTTGAGTTTTCTATCATATCATATAAAACTTCTTTCAGTTCTTTCCTATTTGTCACCAGCGCAGTAGCATGTATCGTCAACTAGGTGGCTTACCAACACTTTGTTCAAATTGTTCTTACAGTGAGGGTTAAAGTTAGGGGGATGGGTTCAGGGTTAGTGTAGTGGCAGATGATAAGCTTTACATAGTAAAATAAAGCTTTTCATCTGCCACTACCTTAACCCTAACCATAAAATTAAATTGAACAAAGTATCACTGCGCCACTGAGACAAACAGGAAAGGTCTCTTCTTTCTTTTGTACTCAAAGCCATATATATATATATATATATATATATATATATATATATACACAGTGGATATAAAAAGTCTACACACCCCTGATAAAATGTCAGGTTTCTGTTCTGTAAAAAAATGAGGCAAAGATAAATCATTTCAGAACTTTTTCCACCTTTAATGTGACCTATAAACTGTACAACTCAATTGAAAAAACAAACTGAAATCTTTTAGGTGGAAAGAAGAAAAAAAACTAAAAAAAATAATGTGGTTGCATAAGTCTGCACACCCTTTTATAAACTGGGGATATACAGTGGATATAAAAAGTCTACACACCCCTGTTAAAATGTCAGGTTTCTGTTCTGTAAAAAAATGAGACAAAGATAAATCATTTCAGAACTTTTTCCACCTTTAATTTAACCTATAAACTGTACAACTCAATTGAAAAAACAAACTGAAATCTTTTAGGTGGAGGGAAGAAAAATAAAAAATAAAAATTTGAAGACAAATAATAAGGCTTATGTGTATTGGTACAATGAACCTGCTTCCAAACACAGGGTAAGTGGGTGATGTCCATTTTTCTTGTACTACAATGGTCCTTTAAGGTCATGAAATCTTTGCTTACATATATTTTAAAATTTGGTTAAAAAAGCCAATTAGACCCCAGCATGAGCATTTAATAAATACCAGACAATTAAGGAATCACTAGAAAGAAGGAAATCGAGTTAGAAAAGTATACACACTTGTTTTACTCCAGATCACAATGAAGTGGAGTAACGTTGGGGTAAAGTCTGGGTGTGCGTAAGGTACTGATTTGTATAATTTCACCTCCTGCACATGACCAAATGCTAAAAATATTCAACAATAGTAGGGGCTGTTGCACAAACAATGTATATAAACAATGGGATTTGGTTTCCTAGTAAGTATTTATGCATGAATGTGGATCTATGTCCTGTGTGCATTTTGGACGCCCACCAGTGAATATTTGTAGCAATACGAGACAGAGCAGGGACAGTATCTGTAATGTTCTAGTAACAGACACACCCAGACATGTTTCTGGTAACTCCTGGAATTTAGTTAAAAAAAACAAAACGCACTTTCAGTTTGATTTCCTGAAAATGTATCTGTCTGTGAAAAACCTCAGTGCTAGTTGTAGGAAGCTTTACTACCATTTATGTCTAAAAACAACAGCACCACTTGCCATTAGTAGATATTCTTCTCTCCATCCCCTATCCAGACTCTTGGGGTAGGGAAGAATCTGCCCAGGGGGTTGTCCTGATATCAGCCTCCTTCACTGCAGTGGCCATTGTAGGAAAACCTACAACAGTTAGAAAAAAAGGGCCTTTCTCTTTGTAAATTTGCCATAAATTCACCAGCAGTGGTGGCCACCAACTGCCAGATGGCGCTGCCGATTTTCAGTTCCGATACAATAGAGTTAGGGTTAGGTAGACTGATAAGGTTAGGATAACTGGTCCTTTCCCTCTTCCTACACAAAAAGTTGGCAGCAGCAGTGCCAACTGCTAGATTGCGCTGCCGATTTTTGTGAATAGTGCTACCCAATGCATATAAGGCGCGCAGACAGAAGAGTCCTTGAGCTATGAGAGGTGCGCTCAAGGGCCGGGTGCCTGTGCCAAACATAGCTATGGCCTCGCTGTTGATTCAGTGCCATTGAGTTGCACCACGTCAGAGGGGGGAATAATTAGGGCCTTCACTGAAACCGGACGCCGCCATCTAGTGCATACTTGCTGGCACTGCAGCTGGCAATATGTTTGCGCTTAAACAACAGGATAGATCCGGGTAACCTTCTAAGGTTACAACTTGTCTCAAATATTGGCAGTGCTGCAAAATATCGACAGCGCCATCTAGCAGCCACTTGCTGCAGTCACTGGTGGAGAATTTGAAAATGAGATAGATCCGGAAAAAAGTGGAATAGCCTCATTGCAACTCTTAACACTTAACTCTGAACTATTAACAGTGGGTGGAGAGAAATAACTATAATAGACCCTGAAACATGGGTGTGTTTCAGCCTAGGCCCACGAGGCCCTATTCCAGGGCAGTACATTTTCAGGTATTTATCCTGTTATGGCGTAGGGACAGGTCCGCCGCTGCAGTGGGGCCTCCAGCCGCTAGATTGCGCTTACGATTATTTTGCAACGCTGCCAATATGTGAGAAAAGTTCTAAGCTTATAATGTTGGCCTAACCCTTGAACTAACCCTAACCCCAATCCTAACCCTAACAGTTTACCTAAGCCTTGACTCGATGATATGATAATCAGTTCCCAAAATAAACCGTTCAATTTGCCCACCCCAATGCACAGGTGTGGCCACACCCGTCAATGTCATTTTCCTCATCTTTTAACCCTATAACCATAATTTTTCCTATGCCCTAAAGCTGAGGTTTGCAAAATGTCATACCTTAAAGGAACAGGTAAGTGGTTAAAAGCATGTTTAAGTTTCCTGGATTATGAAAATATATTTAGGGTATAAAAAAAAAATTGCATGGAAAAAATACCAAAAATAAAATTATTAAGCATATCGTAAAGTTTGCTTAATCTCTTGCAAGCAGTTGATTCTGAGTGTTAACACCACTGAAAATCCCTGCTAAAATTAGCATTAAACTCATAATTCATTTTGGCCAATCGCAGGGAGCAGTAACATTGCTTCAATCTGTGATGGCAGTTTGTTCAGCAAAGCAAAATGGACCGTGTAGTCTTGTTTTTCCCCGGCACAAGGAAGCAAGGAGGAGCCTGACATTGCTCTGTGGATCTCTGTATTGTGCTGCTGCTGGCTTGAAGGATAATATTCCCAAATGCAGTGTTTCTTTTGGGAGGTTCACTGTGCCTATGTAAGCAGCTCTAGGGGTCTGGAAAACATATTTTATTTTTAAATAAAATAAATCTGTTAGTGTATACAATGAATGGTTGCAGTGTATGCTTCTGATCTAAGCAACATGTGTTACAATTAGGACCACTTGTAGCGTTCTAACAATTGTTGCTGAATGTCTCCAATACAAGCTTAAGTTTAAGCTTAAAGTGATAAACCTGGCTGACCTATCCTATTATGGTGTCGGGACAGGTCCATCGCTGCAGTGTGGCCTTCAACCGCTAGATGGCTCTGCCGATAGTTTGCAGCGCTGCCGATACGTGAGAGAAGTTCTAAGCTTATAATGTTAGCCTAACCCTTGAACTAACCCTAACCCTAACAGTTTACCTAAGCCTTGACTCTATGATATGGCACCGGAATATCAGCGGATGCTCACTGCCACTGCTGCTGCCTTGTGCTGCGCTACCATGAAAGGATCGGACCAACCTAGCATAGCAAAGCATGCTTATATGAAGGATCATGAGAGTTGATATAAGAGCAACACTTTGTAAAAATAAAAATAGGTAATTTAGTCAAGCTTATATTTTAAAATATGTGTGAATGAGCTTATTTTTGTTTTTTTGTCCTCTTGTCCCTTAAACTGCATGCTTGAGAAGCATTAAATGAACCACTGTCCCCAAGAGGGCCCCCTGGGTTGATTAAACTGAGCAGATAATAGCGGCTGTAAGGGAGATGATGGTGTGAACGTAACCTAAATCAATATTTTACAGTCACATTATAGTTTGCACTATGTATGTGGGTTTTTTCTTTTTGAGATTTTGTTTTCTTGAGGGAAAAAAAAAATATTGAGCAATAGTAGAAGTTGGTTTGGTGTTTGTCACAAAGGGTTTGTGTTATATGGCAAATGTATAAATATGTAAATGTATTAGTTAAATATTATTCACTGTTCTTTAATGTGGATAGCTGATGAATTGAAAAAAATGATTTTTCACATTCAAATATAGAAATATTTATTAGAATATTTGGATCTATCCCAGTGTGTAAGCGCATGAAAATCGCCGGCACTAACAGCTGCAGTGCCAGCAAGTGTCCGCTAGATGGCACCGTCAGGTTTCAGGGAAGGACTATAATTATTTCCCCCTCCGAAGTGGCTATACTCGACAGCGCTGAATCGACAGTGAGGACATCGCTATGTTCGGCGCGGGCACTTGGCCCTTGAGGGCCTTATATGCAATGTGCAGCAGTTTTCTGAAAATCGGCATCGCCATCTAGCGGTTGGCGGCAGCACTGCAGCTGCCAATGTTTTGCGGAAGGACCGAATATTTGATTCACAATAAGCATTTGAAGATTTAAGTGCACTGTGTTTAGGTGATTTTTTTTCAGGCACAAGGATAGGCTTTGGCCTAGCAGCACACCCTTATTAATTTAAAAATAAAATGATCTACTTACTTTGAATTAATGTGGCGAACACAATGGTGCCAAGTTTTGGAATCTAAACCCCACAGCCAAAACACAGCAATTTCCACAGGATAAAAAACTAATTTCTCAACATAGATTATAGCCATGATTGCGATGACCAGCAAAATATTCTTATGTGGAAATTCTTAGACTATTGCAGAGCCTGACACCATGGCTGGCAAGCGAGAATTACCTGATAACCTTAATGTAATGGAAAAAGAGGCTGCTTTGGATTTCCATCCTGCTCAGAAACCTGGGGGGCCAGACATGGACCTGAGGATCCACCAAAATGTTGCAGTACCTATTGACTCTAACATCTCTTCTCTTTCTTTACCTATTAATACCAACAACGGCCACTGGAGGACCAGTAAACTTGAAAAGAGACTGAAGTAATGCTGGTTAGACAACATACACATAGAGGTTATGGATCCTACTCATCCTACTGTCCCGGAGAGCACATAAGCAAAGGAGGCATCGGAGCAAAACCACACTGTGAGACAACATTGGTATAAGCACCTGATAATCTTTGGACACCTTGTTGTAGTGCCATACAATTCAACTTCTCATTGGACCCAAATAATCCAGCAACCATACAGCATGCCGAGCTGCCACCAGGAATATACAGCAAGCAGAATCTGCACCTTCAACATTCTACGATTACCTGTACTCTTAAAGTACCCTACAAGGCTCCTGTGACCTGTACACTGCATGAATCAGGAGCCAAGATGCACATAGAAAATACATTCTAGGCCATTAGATACCATGCACAGGAATTAATAAAACTTATAAAAACATCCTCATCTCCACAGGACACCCCCTTTTATTACTTCTATGACAATGGACAGCAAGATCATAAATCACTGGAATTATCAAACAAAGCTGTCTACTTTATATCTGTACAATAGTACCTTGTTTAAATGTTACGAAGTGGCATAAGCAATATTTTATATGTTTTCCTTATTCATCTACCCTTTCCCCACCCCTCTTTCTGACCTTATTTATTCGCCTGTTAAAAAATCTGTGAAAAGCTTGAGGATTTATATACCAGCAGACAGAAGTGTATTTTTTTATAACTGACAGTGTTTGAGCTACCTTTTATTCAGTCTATAAACAATATGTTATTTGAATATAGATATTCAATCTGTATACAATTGTTGACTCTGACGATATATAATAGTAATTTTATAGATTCATTCTCAACTTAATACTACTGTATTAATCATGCCAAATAATTTGTGGCATGATTAATCTTGCTGGTAATGTTGTTTTAAAGGGATACATTTATTTAAAAGAAAGCTACTTCCTCTAAACAGCTTGTTGTGTTTTGGAGGCTGATTGTTATTTTTTTTAATGGTTTTTGACATTGTCATCCTTACATTGGCATGAGGAAATACCATAAATTAAATGTAGTATACCTACAAAGCCTTGCGAAAGTATTCATCCCCTTGACTTTTTACCTATTTTGTTACATTACAGCCTTAAATTCAATGTTTTGTTAATCTGAATTTAATGTGATAGATCAGAACACAATAGTCTAAGTTGGTGAAGTGAAATGAGAAAAATATATACATAAAACTATTTTTTTAGAAATAGAAAACAGAAAATTGGCATATGCGTATGTATTCACCCCCGTTTGTTATGAAGTCCATAAAAAGCTCTGGTGCAAACAATTACCTTCAGAAGTCACATAATTAGTGAAATGATGTCCACATGTGAGCAATCTAAGTGTCACATGATCTGTCATTATATATACACACCTTTTTTGAAAGGCCCCAGAGGCTGCAACACCTAAGCAAAAGGCACCACTAACCAACACTGCCATGAAGACCAAGGAACTCTCCAAACAAGTTAGGGACAATGTTGTTGAGAAGTACAAGTCATGGTTAGGTTATAGAAAAATATCCAAATCTATCATAACCAAATGAAAAGAACATGGAACAAATGCAAACCTGCCAAGAGACGGCTGCCCACAAAAACTCACGGACCGGGCAAGGAGGGCATTAATCAGAGAGGAAGCATAAAGACCTAAAATAACCCTGGAGGAGCTGCAGAGTTCCACATCAGAGACTGGAGTATCTGTACATAGGACAACAATAAGCCATACGCTCCATAGAGTTGGGCTTTATGGCAGAGTGGCCAGAAGAAAGCCATTACTTTCAGCAAAAAACAAAATGGCGTGTTTTGAGTTTGCGAAAAGGCATGTGGGAGACTCCCAAAATGTATGGAAAAAGGTGCTCTGGTCTGATGAGACTATAAAATTGAACTTTTCGGCCATCAAAGAAAACGCTATGTCTGTCGCAAAACCAACACATCATATCACTCACAGAACACCATCCCCAACAAACATGGCGGTGGCAGCATCATGCTGTGGGGATGTTTTTCAGCAGCCAGGCTGGGAAACTGGTCAGAGTTGAGGGAAAGATGGATGGTGCTAAATACAGGAATATTCTTGAGCAAAACCTGTACCACTCTGTGCGTGGTTTGAGGCTAGGACGGAGGTTCACTATTCACTATTTGTTGTTTGCTTCACAATAAAAAAAAAAAAACATCTTCAAAGTTGGGTGCATGTTCTGCAAATTAAATGATGCAAATCCTCAAACAATCCATGTTAATTCCAAGTTGTGAGGCAACAAAACACAAAGATATTAGCCACCCTCCCAGATTTGGTGAGCCACTTGATGCTGTATGGCCAAGAATTGGAACTCCTCACCTCCTCTATGAAACAAAAAAAACAATGATGTATCCATGACATGGGCCTTATGACGGCAGAATTAAGTGGTTCTCATATTTTAGTGGAGGTGATATATTTGGTCTTTGCAGTACAAGGGAATTCCCAATTCAACTTGTTGTGTTTTGGAGGTTCGTTGTTTTGTTTTTGACATTGTCCTTCTTTACATGCTGTTTGACCCATACACCTTTCATTTACAAAACATCTAATTTGTGCCCTTTTGTGGAGACACTTTTTTCTAGTAGAGTGAGGGTTGGAGGAGGGAGGGTTTGGTTTGGTATGGATCGTGCATACTGTCAGGACACAAACAATTAGCTCTGGAGGAGGTCCCAATTTTATTTATTTATTTTATTTGTTTTTACATTTATTTTCATTTTGGTTTATAGTTGTTCTTGTTCTATGTTTAATATTATGTGTTCAATGTTATGTTACACACACTAAGGGTATTTGGTTGCAGACACAGTAGCTGTTTAACGACTCTTTCAGATCCATAGTTATAATGTTAGCCATCTTTAAAGGTCTTATTCCAAACAGAATAAGCTGCATAATTAGTCTCACTGTATGAGTAACCTACAGTTTTGGTTGTTATATTTCTTTTAGTTTGTTATTAAATTTCTATTTAAAATTGTAAAAAAGAGCAATTTTTATTAATATGCATTTTCTTTATATGTGCAGAACAAGGTACACAGTCTCTTCTTAGGTTCAAGTTATTCAGTGAGACATTTCTCAGCTATTTGTGAGAACACTTTGTACATTTACTCCATGATAGTAAAGTATAATTTTTATGCGTTTTTTTTTCTTTTTGCATTGTTCAGTTATTTCCGACTCTTTGTGTCCTCATGGACGGTAACACACTATGCAAATTTTTATGCTCATGCTGCTCCACTTGGTTTTCATGGCAGAGATACTGGAGTGGGTTGTCAGTTCCTTCTCTTAGTGGGCCTACAGTGTTTTGCTCCCACAGCAACTTGTTCTAGGTTATCGTTATTGCCAACACATGAAACCAAATTGTTTACAAAAATTGTTATTTGTGCCTACAATATGACAGAATTCAAGCATAAGGCCATTCTTAGTATTAATTAATCCATGCTTTAAAGTAAATAGAATGGGTATACCAGTTGAGCTTTTATCTACAATCAAATATAATGTTTCTATATTGATGAAACACATCCACTTACCCTCTCTATCTTTGCATGGTTACTGAGAGTAGGTGTGTGTTAAAGACAGCGGGGGAGTTGAACTTTGTGAACCACGAGGGACTTCACATATTGTACTAATATAGCCTTTTATACAAGCTATTTAATGCCAGTTCACATTACAACATGACTAATGCTTGGATTATGTCATTAGGCATAGGATCCCTCAACATCAAGTCAATGACGTAATGTATATTTTAAGATTATTCTGATAGCTTTAAATTTAGATTCAGTCTCTTCAAGACTATGACTGTTCTGCAGAATATATCCCATACAATGTGATGCTCAGTCTGAAGTTATTAATAGCAAACAATGTAAAAAATGGTAAATGGAGTAGAGGACACCTATGAATTTGTGACCATTTTACACCTGACCAATCTCATTTTTTGGAGGTACAAATGATTGTTCCTTATGTTTTTATATATTTTCTCACAATGTCATTCTAACACTGAAATGAGGAAATAAAATACATTATTCCCCCCCTTTATTTTAGTCCAGTGAGAGAATATATATAAAATGTTATGAGGACACATTCGGTTGTGTCTCCCTATTGTAAATTTTTTTAAATATTATTATACCACAAATGTATCTCATAATCTGTGGATATACTTTCTAATTCCCTTATTGTCTAAATTTAAGACTGTGGACCAATTTCTTTGTATTTATTTGCAACATTGTTTTTGATTTTAATTCAAATCATTTTTTTATATTATTACATAAGAATTGTATTATTATTATAGTTCATTTATAACATGCCAACATATTCCGTAGGACTGTACATAAATTAAGTTCAGACAAAGTTAAATACAAATTAACATAAAGCAAAGCAAGGAGGGCCCTGTCTTTGAGCTAGGAATCCAATGACCATGGTGGGTGGAAGGTGATACACTTCTTTAAAGAGATGCATTTTAAGTGAGGTTTTAAATGTTTCGAGGCAAGAGGATAATCTGGTGGAGCGAGGCAAGGAGTTCCAGAGACATGGGGCAGCACAAGAAAAGTCCTGGAGGCGGGAGTGAGAGGAGGTCACAAGAGTTGGAGAAAGAAGGTCATTAGCAGAATGAAGAGAGCAGGTGTATTTGGAGATGACAGCAGAGATGTAAGGGGGAGCGTTATTGTTGAGGGCTTTGTAAGTTAGGGTCATGATTTTAAATGTTATTCTTGAGGCTAAGGGAAGCCAGTGGAGTGATTGACAGAGAGGTGATGCCGACACTAAACGTTGTGTATGGAAGATGAGTCTAACAGAGGCATTCATAATGGATTGAAGTGGAGATAGTCGGGTAGTGGGTAGGCCAACAAGAAGCGAGTTGCAGTAGTCTAGTTGAGTGATGATGAGAGAGTGTATAAGGATTTTAGTTGTGTCTTGTGTAAGATAGTGACGAATTCTGGAGATGTTTTTTAGATGGAGAAGACCAGATTTATTTAGTGATTGTATGTGAGGGATGAAAGACAGAGCGGGTCCAGCATAACTCCAAGACAACGGGCTTGGGAGTTGGGGGTGATGATGTCGTTGTTGACAGTGAGAGAGATGTGAGGAATTGACGGTGTGGGAGAGGGAGGGAAGATTAGGAGTTCAGTTTTAGACATGTTGAGTTTGAGATGGTGGGTGAACATCCAAGAGTATATACTAGAGAGGCAGTTGGAGACGTGTGTTAGAAGAGAGGGGGTTAGATCTGGTGCGGAGAGGTAGATTTAGGTGTCATCTGCAAAGAAATGATAATGAAGCCTAAAAGTGAGGAAGTGTAGATGGAGAAGAAGAGGGGGCCTAGGATTGATCCTTGGGCTACACCAACAGACAGTGGAGAAGAAGAGGTGTCAGAGAAGGAGATACTGAATGATCGATTTTGTAGGTATGATGAGAACCACGAGAGAGGAGTGTCTCTTTTATGTTCTAATTTATATGTCCTCACTGGTACTTTGTTTTTTTTATATCAACAGAGCTTTATCTTAATTTAACATAGCATTGAGGTAAAAGTTATAGCATATCCACCATATAACCAAAATATAGAGAATGCACAGATAAGCATTTATCATGCTATGACACCCACCATTTCATATAACTAAATAGTGCGTATATTTTTTTTCAAGAATATAAGTGTTTCTATGTAGCAGTGTTACCTCCTTGGGTGTATTTAGGTTTTATGCTGCCCTAGGCCATTCCGATTTGTACACTCCCAAAGACTCATTTAGTCCTCCTTTCCTCTTGCTATATCCCAATAATAGAACATTATACATGTATATGTGTCTATGCACATATACAGTAATCAGTGCCAGGTACACTAGGACAGAATATTCTCCGCATTTAGACTTTGCTGTGTTTTGGACTTTATGTATTTATGAACATTGTGTATTCACAATTAGAAAATCAGAGACAGATAATCATGCCAAACTATTAAGATGACAAGTAGAACAAAAGGATTTGGAGATAATTTACTGTTTGTTGTCAACATTTGTGATGCCTTAATGTTCCTAACGAGATGGAACTGATATGCCATAATTCTGAGATCATGAAATAAGGATCTCAAGAGGATCAAAGGCAAGACTTGACAGCTGGATGTCCAGTATCCTCTAGAAATTAAGACTAATTAAACGACAAACAAAATAACAGAGAACCTCAAGCTCAATTCCAACCCCGGAGAAAGGATAACTGGACACAATATTCTATCACTTTGAACAATCTATACTCCATCTCTCCATCTGTCCCTCCTTCCCTATTTCTTTCTTACTTCCTCTCTATCTTTTAGTTAGTTTAGTTAATCTTGTGTGTAACTCTTGGTATATAATTACTGTCTATAATAAATAAATCTTGGTTTCAAAATACAGCTTCCTGAGTTATTGGTTATAAGTTATTCTGATAATAATAACAGTCATCAAAATCCAGCATATTCAACACTGCATATTCCATGGCTATGTATCTGCTGCCTGTTGCACCCTGAAAATAAGATAAACAGATTGCTCCATACAGATATATTATGAAGAACTGATACTCTGGCCTTCTACTTCCTAGACAGTGAGGGAACAAAGAGGAACTGAAAAGTATGACATTGCAAGGCTTGGAAACACATTTTGCCCTTAAATATGGGACCTTTCTTGAAAAGAGGAATATTTGGAAGACTAAGAGGCACAGACTCTTCCTCTTGCTCTGGTACCATCTTCTGCACGCCAGAGATTCTACTTTTTTGCTCTGCATGAATTTGATCATATTCTAAATACACTTTTAATTTATACATTATATGCACTTTAGTTCTCCAAAAATAATATATTGTAATGATTATGTACACCAAACCATTTAATGTTTAGTATACATTGATATGATATATATCTTAAAGGGATATGTAAGTGAGCTGGATTATGAGTGCATCTGATAGAGGAGAATTAGTAGTGTATATAAAAAAAAAATTGTGTGAACATATCACAAATTTAACATTAATTAGCTTACCTTGAAGTTAGAAAAGTTCCTGTTTTTTGGCATTTGCATTTTAACGTGTAGGCCCCTAGAAAATCCCACCTGAATTAGCATAACATTCAAATTCAGAATCCGGCTAATACATTGTATCATTTTTAACCTCAGTGGCTTCTGGCCTGTGCTCAGTACAAGAACTGCAACAATTACTTCCAGAAAGGTCAAAATATGTACCCTGTTGTATTTTCTGTGTGTACCCTGTGTATGTAAGTGTCCTGTGAGTGTGAACAGCTGGATTTGACTTTTGTGCAAATAACTTTGTAAACCATTAGAAATATTCTAAAAAAACATTGGTATATTTTGAGAGAGGATACAACTTTGAAAGACTTTATAACAGAAGAACCTTCAATCACATATAGAAGGAATAGCAGTGTTAAAGATATCTTGGTTTTTCAATCCCACAAAAAGACCAGAAAACTGGTTAACGTCTACAAAGGGCCTCTTTAAGTGTTGCCACTGCAAGGCATGTAAATATATCAAACATTGTAAAGACTTTACAGATATTAACACAGGAATTAAGTATCCAGTGAAAAGTCTAATAAATTGTGAAACCACTCATGTTATATATGTCATGACATGCACTTGTAAAAAATACTACGTAGGAAAAACATTCTGTCAGCTACGAAGGAGAATATTAGAACATGCATATTCTATCAAAAAACAACTTGATACCTCTGTCTCGAGGCACATAAAATTCATTCATAGAAATCTACCAGAAGCTATGACATTTCAAGTCTTAGAAAGATTGCTTGAAGGACCAAGAGGTGGTGATATAGATAGGAAACTTCTGCAAGCAGAAAGCAAATGGATATTTACACTGAATAGTAAATACCCTAATGGGTTAAATGAGGGATACTCCTATACAGCCTTTCTTTAAATTGAAAAAGGGTTCTAGAATATGGGTTAATACAAAGAGATAAGAAATTACATGTTCAGAGGAGCTGGTATACAGGGAGTGCAGAATTATTAGGCAAGTTGTATTTTTGAGGATTAATTTTATTATTGAACAACAACCATGTTCTCAATGAACCCAAAAAACTCATTAATATCAAAGCTGAATATTTTTGGAAGTAGTTTTTAGTTTGTTTTTAGTTTTAGCTATTTTAGGGGGATATCTGTGTGTGCAGGTGACTATTACTGTGCATAATTATTAGGCAACTTAACAAAATACAAATATATACCCATTTCAATTATTTATTTTTACCAGTGAAACCAATATAACATCTCAACATTCACAAATAGACATTTCTGACATTCAAAAAAAACAAATCAGTGACCAATATAGCCACCTTTCTTTGCAAGGACACTCAAAAGCCTGCCATCCATGAATTCTGTCAGTGTTTTGATCTGTTCACCATCAACATTGCGTGCAGCAGCAACCACAGCCTCACAGACACTGTTCAGAGAGGTGTACTGTTTTCCCTCCTTGTAAATCTCACATTTGATAATGGACCACAGGTTCTCAATGGGGTTTAGATCAGGTGAACAAGGAGGCCATGTCATTAGATTTTCTTCTTTTATACCCTTTCTTGCCAGCCATGCTGTGGAGTACTTGGACGCGTGTGATGGAGCATTGTCCTGCATGAAAATCATGTTTTTCTTGAAGGATGCAGACTTCTTCCTGTACCACTGCTTGAAGAAGGTGTCTTCCAGGAACTGGCAGTAGGACTGGGAGTTGAGCTTGACTCCATCCTCAAACCGAAAAGGCCCCACAAGCTCATCTTTGATGATACCAGCCCAAACCAGTACTCCACCTCCACCTTGCTGGCGTCTGAGTCGGACTGGAGCTCTCTGCCCTTTACCAATCCAGCCACGGGCCCATCCATCTGGCCCATCAAGACTCACTCTCATTTCATCAGTCCATAAAACCTTAGAAAAATCAGTCTTGAGATATTTCTTGGCCCAGTCTTGACGTTTCAGCTTGTGTGTCTTGTTCAGTGGTGGTCGTCTTTCAGCCTTTCTTACCTTGGCCATGTCTCTGAGTATTGCACACCTTGTGCTTTTGGGCACTCCAGTGATGTTGCAGCTCTGAAATATGGCCAAACTGGTGGCAAGTGGCATCGTGGCAGCTGCACGCTTGACTTTTCTCAGTTCATGGGCAGTTATTTTGCGCCTTGGTTTTTCCACACGCTTCTTGCGACCCTGTTGACTATTTTGAATGAAACGCTTGATTGTTCGATGATCACGCTTCAGAAGCTTTGCAATTTTAAGACTGCTGCATCCCTCTGCAAGATATCTCACTATTTTTGACTTTTCTGAGCCTGTCAAGTCCTTCTTTTGACCCATTTTGCCAAAGGAAAGGAAGTTGCCTAATAATTATGCACACCTGATATAGGGTGTTGATGTCATTAGACCACACCCCTTCTCATTACAGAGATGCACATCACCTAATATGCTTAATTGGTAGTAGGCTTTCGAGCCTATACAGCTTGGAGTAAGACAACATGCATAAAGAGGATGATGTGGTCAAAATACTCATTTGCCTAATAATTCTGCACTCCCTGTATTACAACAAACTCTAGTATCTCCTGTATTCTTTCTATTTTATTTATCCTTTTTATTGAATATATATTTCACTTTTTAGACACATCAGTATCATTAATTTTTTATTCACTCCTTTTTTCCTTTAATACAGACATTCACCAAAGCACTTTACACAGGCTTTAGACCAAATAATTCATTAATATTCAATATCTTTATTATCATTATAAAGAAGTTTATAATCACACACATTATTTAGAGTTATATTTCAAACCATATATTGTTATAATAGGTAATTTTAGTGCCACATTATTCACTAATTACTTCATAGCTCACTATTAGTCAAAATAGGACTTGAGTTGTCCATTTTATAATGACAGTTATTTTAGATTTCACATCACTACACCATTTATAATAGGGGTTATATCTCCTTTTCTTATTTTCATTTTGTGATTAATTAGATATTTTATCTAGAATCCTGATCTTCAGATCTATATATTCAGTAAATTATTGAATTTTGCTTTTGTTAGCCCCTGATAACATCGGGAACAAATAACATTAGTTGTATTTTGAAAATGTTCATTGTTAGTTTAAATAAAGCTTCACAGTTGTAAAATAGCGCAATGACGCAGTCACGCCAACGGAGTGACGTCATCGCGTCAAAGACGCAATTACGCAATACACATCATTATACCCGGAAATACACTGGCTTTATAAGCCTGAGTCCAGCATAGAACATAGTCTCAGAGAAAGTCCACGAGGATGGACGAAACGGCACTGATTTCAGCAGTTACAGAGGACAGAGACCACTGGAGGACAAACCAGACACAGTCAATTGATGGGACAAGCCATATTGATACACATAAAGCATAGCAATTGAACAGCAAGTATACTAAGTGTGGCAACGTTTTGCCAATACACTATACTGTTATATGTTACCTGCAGCTTTTGGTATCATTCATTATTTTCTGATGTTATAGTGTCCCAAGTGTCTTTGATATATATATATATATATATATATATATATATATATATATATATATAGATACCTCCAGTTTATTTATGATCTCTGTTTCACTCTATATTATTTCATTTTTTCATTTTTTTTTAAACATAAGTTTTTTCTTTAATACTGCTTTTTATATAGAACAATCCTATGATTATCAGTATATCCTGATTTTTTCAGGTACATCAGTTTATACTGATATATGAGGATTAAACTTTATTGATTAATCATTTTTGAACTTGTTAACCCTTTGTTTAGGGTACTTTTCATGACCAGAGCTTCATATTGGTGGTGATACTGATTTATCCTTATCCTTATAAAATTGATTTATTCTATATAGTGCACCAATTGTATTACTTTTAAGTGGCGCTATTTCCGGATACAAAATATCCCATTAAAGTTATTTATTTTTTTCAGATTATAGTGGTGTTAAGCACCAAGGGTATAATAGATATAGATCATATGTTTTCCTTAACTTTGTAAGTAAACTGAACTTTTCTATATAACTCATGTTTTCATACACTACTAATTCTCCTCTATCAGATGTATTCCTAATCCAGCTCACATACATATGCCTTTAACGGACCACTGTATTGCAAGTAAAGCTCATATGTTTTTTTTGTTGGGCATAGACTATTAAAAACAGTATGGGTGGGGCTAATGTGCCCACTGAAAGGAAGTTCTACATTCAGTACCTCTGTGTACAGCAGAGGCGGAGCCAATTACATAATAACCCTGCTTCAAGGGCTCCATGATGAAGGTGGAGAAAAACAGCTCTGTTAAGTGGGAAACAGACAATTTAAAAAAGTTGAAAAAAGATTAACTTTTATTTATTTTAATCTGTTTTTTAATATATGAGCTTTTCTTTTAAATGCATGACAGGGGTCTTTTAATATATTAAACTGCAACATTTAGTGGTTCTATGGGTAAAAACAGACCAAGCCTTTAACTTACGGGGATCTAAATCAAACCCCTTAATTCTTTGGGACCTCCACTAAATTATTAAAATGTTTTCCTATGTCTCTTAATTTAGAAATCTATACACTTAATATTTGTAACTTACAAAAGAAAAGATACATGATGGTGCTGTTCTTAAATGTGGGACAGTCCTTTCAAAAGAGAAACAATGTGTTTTTTCTTTTTAGAGGGACTGTCCTTTTCCAAAACAATATAGTTAAGAGATATGCAAAGATCAATAAATTACAACACAGTGAATATATATATATATATATATATATATATACACTTTTATAACAGAAATAATTGACTTTGCATAGTTCTCTTTAAGCAAGATAGAGCCTTTTAAATTGAAAGTGGTGTACCTCAACTGTACCTCATTGGCAGCCCTATTAAATTCCCTCTACGTGTTTAACTGTAGCTCGTAATGTAGCCAGTAAGACTTAGGGCTATGGAATTGGCCCCGTAAAGCAAGCCGGTGCCGATCTGCGCGTTATCTGCGAAAAAAGCCTACGAGACGTGGAAAGTGGAACTTCGCGGCCGCAAATCCTCTGTTATCTCAAGCCCGTAACCGATACGTTCCAATTTCACTTGCCTTCGACACTGTAACACTCAGATGGAGCCAAGGAGCCTACGAGTGCTAGAGAGGACCCGCAAGGGGGTAAAGTGCAATATGTAGCACTTTAAGTGCACATAACAACACGTTTTTTTTTTTTTTTTTACAGGGAAAGTGATCTTAGGTCTTAGAATTAATAGCACTACATTCTCAAGCTCACAAATCGGCCCAAAAAATACTTTATTTCATGTTTGATTTCCCTGCTATATCGATCCCGGCAATCAATGTGTTAATACATATAATGGAACTCGCATGTAATAGAATATCATATTTACAGCTTTATCAATATTGCATTATTTGTGGAATGTGGGTCAGATCGTAACTCGTAATTGAAAAACGTAAGACTTTGAAATCCAACCTCCATTTTCCAGTGACGTAATTCTGACGATCTCTGTTGCCGTTGGCTCCATCTAAACCCATAACTATGGGTTTGACTATTCGATCACTCGCATCCAACATTCAATACATGTTTTTCGGGTTTTTGTATCCATCGCGTAGCTCGCAGCATGTTCTAATTTAATAGCTAGGTAACTCGGACAAATTTCGAGCCAGCAGCCTTTGCGTCTCATGTTCCACTTATGGCCTTCAAATTGAATGTGGCTGATAGTATGTAATAAAGTGAAGGCTTTTTGTTTACTTTATCCACATTTTGTATGTTATCAATCCTTTTCAATTCATATATACGACTCTAGGGTCCCTTTAACATTGAAATATGGTGTTGTCCCTCAAATAGTCTACAACAAGAGAATGGCAAAAGAAAGTAACTTCTATAATGTATATGAATAGCTCCAAAAAATTCAAATGGAGGGAAACTATTCTTGAAATTGTACACACATTAGATAGTGTTACCAACAATTCTATATGATGTTTAAACTAAGTTTTAGAGATAGGCAAACGTAATAGGTGCACAACGATCAATACAGACATACATTCTATACAACTAAGCCTCCAGGCCTCCATCTTTCTCTTAGGTTTTATGAGAAAGCAAAAGTTGGAACCAGATGAAATGGTCCGGTCTAGAAAATGGGATTGGCATTTCAATGTGGGAATTTCCTTCAAAAAAGGGACATTTAGGAGGGATAGATGGATTTTTCTTGGAAAAAAAAAGAACAGTTGGGATGACACACTTACAGCCATCAGGCCCATTTATACTTTTATATCACTGTATAATCACAGATGGCTACTTAGTTACGTTTCCAATAATAAACATATTGCCAATTTTATACAGTGAGCCCCTTTTAATATCACGTTTATGATTTGTGTATTGTAGCTCATTCTTTTTACCTTTAGAACAAATGATTCATCAATAAAGTATAAGCTATTTGAAACTGGTATTAGTTGGTCCTATGCATACAGTGTTATTCCTACTCTGGCATGTATTACATTAGGAACCAAACCAAGCACTATCTTTCCTGTTACACAATAGGAAGTTCCTGGACATACTTATTCTCTTTTAATGAATATCATCTTTCCCGTACTGGCGGTATTTTATCTGCACACAACCAACCATCCTACTTGATAACAGGGCAGTGACTCACCATGGCAGCTACATCAGCAGAATGTGTTTGCACATTGTTCTTACTTCTTTTTTTTGTGCAAAATAATACATTCATTTGTAGAAGTCCAGCATGATATATTTTTGTCTTGCTCTGATTTTGGAATAAAGCAACCCAGGTACACAACGTCCCCTAAAGGTACCCACAAAAATAAAGAAAAGCAAGATTGTACCTACATCGGCTGCAGCCTCAAATTAATTCTGGCTCACACTTGCAAATTACATTGGTCTTTATCAAAGACAGTATTAACATACATACCCAGTATTTTATCCTTAAAGAACCACTGTAGTTCAAGAAAAATGGCACATATTTGTGAAATATGTAAGAAATTAACAACTGGGAACATAAAAACATTTTGAGAAAATTGTTGAACAGAAGATCCCATCTTGTTTTTGTTGCATCACTTTCTGAAAGTTGAAGCATGAGGTTTCTTATTCATCAGTGGGGAAGAAGTTTTGATAATTTATTAAATATTTTGATCTGATTGACTCTGAAAAGTACCCCCTTCCCCTAAAGACCCACAAACAGCCAGATTACATAAACAGATGCAGTTGCTTCCCTCCAGAAATGTAAATGTCCCCTCACACGCACACACAAGTTACACCGAGATATGGGGGATGCCCCCAGCTTCCATCAGGTGTATCAAAATATTTATTTTTCCATTAAAAACTTGTTTTATACCTGATTAACCATGCTCTAATCTGACTCAAAGTTCTCAAACATATATAGTTTTAATTTTACAGTGGTCCTTTAAGGAGATACCAGAAAGACACCCTAGGATGAGGAATCGCTTGATCAATAGGATGGAAGCTACATGGACCGGACTCCGATAAGTATTAACGGAGTGCTCCTCACAGCTGAGGAATATTCTGTACCAAATTTGTTTTTCTAAGTTTATAAAAGCAATCTAGAATGCCATTTCCACTGCACTTAAAAGTATGTTTTAGCTTAAAAAAAAGGTTTGTGTTTCTCTCCATTTGTGTTTCTCATGATCCCTTCATAAAAGAATCCTATATATAAGAATGGAACTATGCAGATAAGACTATATCAACATTGCAAATGAATAGAGAATACATGGAAAATGAGTGGCTAATTAGACAAATCAGGAGCAGAGGTGGTTGCGAGGGGCATATCTCTCTCTCTCTCTCTCTCTCTCTCTCTCTCTCTATATATATATATATATATATATATATATATATATATATATATATATATAGATATATATATATATACATACATGTATATATATACATACACTAGCGACTTGCCCGTCAAAAATGACGGAGCAATAACAGTTGAAGCCATGGCAATGCTGTTTAGCCACAGAATGTAAATCTATTGCTCCTATGTGGACCTTTGGCGCTCATTGCGAGCCTCTCCTCTCGTGTACTTTTGCTCCTCTGAGCACCTTCGGCGCTCATTGCAAGCCACTCTTCTCGTGTTCTTCAAGTTGTGGGGATGCAACAATCATCTTCGGCGCTTATCGCAAAGACAGATATATAAGTACAGTGTTAAATATACAATTTTTTTAGTGCAGTGTAAACTATAAAATCTTTTCAGGTTTCAGAGCCTAATAAAGTGATTTTAAATATGTAACTGCTTTGAGAGTCCTATCGCTGGCAGCCAGTGAGCAGTAATCCAGATATATAAGTGCAGTGTAAAATTTTATATTTTTGTTGTGCAGTGGAAAGTATACATTTTTATTTTCAATTACTAATTATTAAAATTAATGTACAATAATAATTAATTAGGAATGAACAAATGTTTTAGGAAGTGTGAAGCATTAATGTTCCTCAACTGCTTGCAGCCTATGGCAAGCCCAAGTTTCCTAACTGCTTGTAGGCCAAGCCCCACGTACTTCAATGCCTGAACTGCTTGCCTTGTATTACTGCCTAAGTCCCTCGTTTTTTAAATGCCTCGACGGCTCGCTTTGCGAGCGCCTTTGGCGCTCATTTCCGTCTAAGTCACAGTAAAAAACAACCACGAAAATCGGGACTTTGAAAAAAAAAGCACACCGCGGTACACGAAATAAGGAAAAACGTACCAAAAAAAATTATGACCTGCGGGACTTACAATTATGACCCGCGGGAACTTGAATATTTAAAACGAGGCTAAAGGACACAGAGCCACAAAAATCACAGCCAGGCATGTATGAGTTAGCCAGGCATGTAGCAGATACAAAATATACCATTACAACAGACAGAAAATGCTTGGGAGTCAAGTAACACATAGAAAAAAACACCATTTTACAACACTAACTTATAACTCATAACATTAGGAATTTAAAATGCCGCTTCACCCACCTAAACAAATGGTTTGCGCTTGCGCACGCAGCCTATGTACACTGCACACTTGCTACATTGCTGACACTTTCTCCTCAGATGATCTACACTACAACTGTACATTTTCAGATGCAGGAAAATCCAAATAGATTGTTAGCTCTTCAGGATATTGATTACTGCATATTCAATATAAATAGGTAAAGTATATTCATTTATTAATTCATATTACTTTATTAATTCACTGTAGTCACATTTTTTCCCATTTTACACTGTAGTTATATATCGGTCTTCGCGATGAGTGCCAAAGGTGATCATTGCAAAGCCGGACAATTGAAGTACACGAGGGCATAGGCTCACAGTGTGGGGCTCACAATGAGTGCCAAAGGTCCACAGAGGAGCAAAAGCCTTACATTCTGTGGCAAACAGCATTGCCATGGCTTAAAATTTTTGATGGGCAAGTCGCTAGTATATACATATATAAGAGAGAGAGAGAGAGAGAGAGAGAGAGAAGGGGTGAGGTTGTACAGCAGATAAAGAATAAGGAGAAGATCGAGAGAGGCTGAGAAGGTAGGAAGAATGTGTGGAGGCAGGGAAGTATAGGTGGAAGAGGTCTTAGCTTTAGTTTTGGTCTTCTCCATATATCAAGTCTCTGCTATCCCCCATTTCCTCTTTCTGTTCAGGAGATGGAGGAGTTGCCGAAAGGAGGGGGTAAAGGAGTGGAACAGAGAAGGGATAGAGGAATGAAAGAGATGGGGATATAGGAGAGGAAAAATAAAGAGAGGGTGTACAAAATAAGTACACAAATCAAATTTACACAGATCCCCTTAGAGCTGCACAGTGGATGTGAATGGATTTCTTACACCCCCCAAGGTAAGATAAATAAGAGGCCTGGGAGAAAGAGCGCAAAGAAAAATAAGAGGCCATGGTGCAGATACAGTAAAGAGGACATGGCTAGTATATAACAAGGAATTCAATGTGGTTCATTTGCTATTTGGCTAAGTATCTTTGGTCTCCTAACCCACCAGATCAGTCACCCTACCTGTATCTTAGGGTATTGGCTCTGGCACCACCAGTTTGCGTTGCCTTACCTTAAACTGTGTTCTCTATATATCTGTGGTTCTATTAGATGTGGCCAAGTGATGTACATGTTTTTTTGGATCTCGAGAAGTGGTTGAGGGCTTCAAGGGAACTATTTTGTTGCCTCTTAATTCTGTCAAGGTGTAGTGGGTAGGATTTTAAATTATTTTAGAGGATATGGTATTTTATGAATTTAAGATTGTTTTTTAGTTGTGGTGGGGCATTTTTTGGATCCCTGCAACTGTATGAGGAGACAAAAACAGATTTTATAACTAAATTTGAATATTGCTTTTATGTAAAGCCACGATGACTATGGAGGGAGCCAAGTTCACGATAGGAAAAGGCAACTTACATAACATTTGGATTTTGTTAGAGTAATATATTCCAAAACAATATGCCCTCTAAAAGCCTGATGCATTAATTAGAGGATTTAGCCTTTTGTTGATTTTCTATTTATCAAGGTCTTGATTCGCTCAAGAACATAACAGGAACTTATTAAAAATAATTAATCCCTAAAAAATGATCTCTCTGGTATTTTACCAAACATATTTTATTATTACAGTGAGAAAATATTTGGAGAATGAAGTGCTATCCCATTATTGGCCACTCAACTGGAAGGTACACATTTTCTACTTTTCATACATAGTCTTTGCCTGTTAACCATGAATAACTTCTTTGTGGATGTGAAAGCAAATGTTAACAAGGAAGCATGAAATTGGAATAACCCAAGCAGAACTAAGCGTGTGTTGAATAACCCAATAGTTTGTTTACTTAATCTTTTCTACTTTTCATTGCATGCTTTATTTCAAACCTGATGATAAAACAATAAGTATACAGCAAACAGTAAGAACACTCTGTAAATAAATATTTAATTGTAAACCTCTGTTTCCAGGTACTTTTCAAACAGTAAAAAACCCAGCCAATCCTAAGAAATTAACTGGAATTTCCAGTGTTATAAAGCAGCATTTCCCAAACTAATTCAACAATTCAGGAAACTATTTTGAGGCTCTAAATAATTTACAAATCATTCTCAACAACACAAATCAATATTGATGAATCGTGCATACATCTGACAGCTGAATACAAAGGGATAGCATGAAGGATCAGGCCTATGACCTTGATGGGTCCTCCTGCCTGGAAGGCTCTTTAGCAGATACCCCAAATCTGGCTAATATCACTGAGATAGTTGAGAGAAACAGCAATCCTCAATATACAAAAATGTGACCTAATACTAGGTGTATTCAATCCTGGAAATGTATAGACCCTAGAATTGCCCAGTAAACATGAATTTGTGCTGAATTTAAAAAAAATTTAAGTCTCCATCAATCAATATTGTAAAAACAAGTCTCTAGTCATTCCACAAGACTTTTAGACAGGAAACCATATTTATACTTTCATGGATCAACTCCATGTATAACATATGGGGAAGGTAATTAGTACCTTATTCACCAATGCCGTTAGGGAACTTCATAGGTTGTCCAAGCTATTGAAGTCAGAAAGGGTTACTATATGCCTAATAGCCTAGCCTAACGGCTGTTTCGCCACTAGTGTGGCTTTCTGAAATGCTGCAACTAACGCATGTTTACTGGGCAATTATACGGTCTTTATATTTCCATATAGGATTGAATAGTAAACACCCATTAGAAATAGATCTCATCATATGTTTAATTGGTGGATCAGAAATGCTGTAAATATTCAAAACTTCAATGGAAGTTCACTGGAAGAATAAACATTTTTTTGACATAATTCAGTTGATGAAGTATTTCTTATCACATTTAAATTACATTATACTTTGAAACATCATTGTGTCACTTTAAAAAAAAATATATAATCTGGAGAACCACTTTAAGCTCTGCAAAGAGTCTGTTTGAAGGGATGAATGTCATAATGACTGTGCACCCTATATTAACCTGTGTAATAATGGGGCAGCTGCAGGGAAGTCTGATGCAAACTTTGCCACATTTTGAAAAAGATGGGAGGAGCTCTAGTCCAACTTCAAAAAGTTGGTCACATTGAACTTTACTGCTTAAAGAGTGTAATTTAAGTGATTTTATGCTCATGGTTTACACAACTGATAATGTTCTTAGTTTGTTGCATACAAATATACATAAACTATACATAATCTACAGTGAACCATTAACATGATACATATGTTGGAAAATTATTAAATTAAGTACGCATAAAACAATTCAGTTTACAAAACAGACATTTATGAATGAAGAATATATCTATACTATTTGTAATCAACATAGCAAAACTGTGTAAATAACAAAAACATTAAAATAAGAAATAAAATAAATACGTATTTTGCTGAATGCAAACAAAGCACATTGCCTTATTTTATCCAGCACACAACTGCATCTCTGTTCTCTGATTAATGTTGAATAATTTGTAGATTCCTGGCAAAATGTCAGTACAAAGTTTGCTCCAAAGAAAGTCTTTGTATTCCAATAAATTAATGCCTGTCTGTGGAGAATGACAGATCCCATTCATGCCAAACATGGCGGTCATAATAAGAACAAAAGCTTCCTACATTCTTTCGAAAAAAATGAAATTGTATTTATTTTTTGTTATAAATTCTAATTTTAAAAGGAACTCTGTAATTGATCAGTTCTTTAACCCACAGAGACACTAAATCTAAATATTTTCTAAAATTATGTGTGATCCCTCCTGTCTTATATGAATTTCTGTTATAACTGTGTAATAAGTCTCATTATGGGAATATACAAAGTAATATTTCTGGACCAGTTCAGTTTATAATATTAAGAACGACCTAAGTTATTGAGTGACAGCAATACATTTTAAAGGAGCACTGTGGTTCAAGAAAAACTGCATGTTTGTGCATTATGTAACAAGATAATAACATTAGGAGGGGATTCCATCGTATCTTGTTGCAATGCCTCCTGGCATTTCCAAGCCTGAGGCCCCTGCTTATCTTTATCATTGAAGGGTGTAGTGGTAAGTATGGGAGAGGTAGTGGATTTGTTAAATAATCAGGTCTTCCAGAATCTGATACCTAGCTCATACACATGCCCAAAGCAGACAGCTTGTATCAATAATTGCAATCTTTCCTCTAGCAGAAATGTACATGCCCTTCTCACACAACCTTCACCAAAATATCATAGTTGCCCTCAGGACCCAGTAGTCAAGTCAGCATTTATTGTGTGTCTAATTGAAAACTAGTTTTATGACTTTTTTCCCTAACTACCCGTATTTGCCGGCGTATAAGACGACTGGGCGTAAAAGGCGACCCCCCAACATTTCCACTCAAAATATAGAGTTTGTTATATACTCGCCGTATAAGACTACCCCCTCTTCCGCACACCGTTACCTGTCATTGTCACAATTGTACGGCTGCAACACGACCGCAGCACCTCCGGCCTGCCCCTGCATCTCGCTGTGACCGGCACTAGTGTCTGCGTAGACAAGGGGCAGGCCGGTGTGCCGATGCTTCCCGCCGAGCAGAACGGGTCGGTCACGCCGAAAAGGTTGGCCACCTGTCTCGCTGCTGATGCTCGCCGCAGCCACGCTGATGACCCGCCGTAGAATGAGGTAGGTCGGCATCGGGAGGCCACTATGGGCACGGGTAAGTATTGGAAGGCCACTATGGGCAGCTATGTCTATCCCAACTGAAGTGCACCCGGCGTATAAGACGACCCCCCACTTGGAGGCATGTTTTTCAGGACAAAAAAGTAGTCTTATACGCCAGCAAATACGGTAGTAATGCTCTGGGAAACACCAAGGCTACACGAGCTGCCCATACCATTGAATCTGCCTCTTCTGGTGCTATCTCTCTACTGAATGTTTTAATGTATTTGTCATCACCATATTAGAACATCATGAGGCCAGTTAGTGGTAATAAGCATGCAGTGAACAGAAAAACAAAATAGGCCAAATGCTTGTCATTTACAAGACATGGGTAAATAAAACAAGCTGCAATGTCATGGTTGAACATATTAAAATATATTGCAAGCCACAATTCAGGCTATCCCCTCCTGGATGGCTACCTTGTCATAGTGAAGGGGTTTGTGTGCCTCAATGAAACTGTGAGTTATACCATGGGCAGGTCATAGCAAAGAGGTCAGACATATCGCAGTACACTTGAGAAGGACCTGGCAACCCACTCCAGTATCTTTGCCATGAACACCTTATGGATAAGCACAACCAGAGACATAACGATAGATGTACCCGGCGTGCTGTCGTCTATAGGGTCAGGGCGGAACGACTACACAACACATGCAGGCAATGTATTACTTTTGCTGATATGTATTTTCTAATGTATCTAGTAGCGCAGATTTTAATGTTCTGCAAGGTTTTGAATCCGTACTGGAAGAACCACAATTTGTAGACCTCATTTATACCTTTATGTACAAGATGTGCATTGATGTAAACAGGCAAGATGTCTTCTTAAGATGAGTACTGTTGTATTCAAGGAGGCAAACTGTGCTCTCTGTACATTTCAGCACTGCTACATACTTCAGCAACTCATTAAAACAGAGAACTTTATTGTGTCGCATAAACAAACAACTACAAAATGATGTGGCTATTGTCACACAGCCAACCAATTATTATTCTGTATCTATATATAATCAAACATTACCCACAACATACAAAGGGGTATAGTGTGCACATGAAACATCTGACAATACATGTTTTTGTGTAGAAATACAAAAGGAGTTTACATTGTAGTGGATATAATTGGTGAAATAACTTAAGAAAATATGTGCATAGAAATCAGTCAGAGAATCATTGTAACCACTTGCATTATGGGAATAATTAATGCATTGTCACAAAGTACGTAGGTGTTACATGTTAATGTGTATTTATCTAGTTCTACAAGCATTACTATTCCTAGAGGTACGACTTGAAAAACACTATAATAACTAACATTGTAGCACAATAATATCTTAGATTTGTGAGCGAAAAAAGGCACAAACATATAGCAGCAGTTTTACTATAATTAAGGTTTATTAATCAAATTGAATTTAATTTGTGTAAATAAAAAAAAAAGTGTATATATATATATATATATATATATATATATATATATATATATACACATATATAATTTTTTTTTTAAATAGACTAGAAAACTGTTATCACCATTTATTATTATTATCCTTTGCCTGTAAAGCGCCAACATATTCCGCAGCGCATTACAGGGGTTAAGTAAAAGTATAAACAATTTCCCCACAATGAAAAATAATGGAAGACCCTGTTATTGAGCTTTCAATCTGATATACACTGTGCTTTCCCTAAAGCACCTCACAAGATTGAAACTCGCAAACTTACATTCTTAAGGGGTGTGGGTGAGGTACAGGAGAGTGAGAGATGCATAGTGAATGAAGAGGCTAAAGATGATAGGCTTTTTGAATAGATGTGTTTTTAAAGAGATTTTGAAGGATTTGAGGCAGGAAGATAGTCTGTTGGAGTGAGGTAAGGTGTTCCAAAGAATAGGGGCAGCCTGAGCAAAGTCTTAAAGACGGGAGTGAGAGGAGGTGATGAAAGAGGAGGAGAGAAGAAGGTCATTAGCAGAGCGAAGAGGGCGGGTGGGAGTGTATTTTGGGACGAGAGCAGAGATGTAGGAGGGTGCAGTATTGTGGAGGACTTTCTATGTCAGGCTCATGATTTAGAATTTTATTCTAGACGCTATGGGAAGCCAGTGGAGTGCCTGACAGAGAGGGGCTGCGGACACTGATCGTTTAGTATGGTAGATGAGTCTAGTGGATGCATTCAAAATGGATTGGAGACAGACGGGTGATAGAAAGGCCAGCAAGGAGAGAGTTGCAGTAATCAAGGCGAGATATGATGAGAGAGTGAATAAGAATTTTAATTGTGTCTTGTTTAAGGTAGTGACGTATTGTGGATATGTTTTTTTAGGTGACAGTGACAAGATTTAGTGAGTGATTGAATGTGATGAATGAAAGAGAGGGAAGGGTCCAGTAGGACTCCAGACAGCAATACAAGGTATTAACAGAGATCTAGATATACCCAATATATGTTTTCTAAATTAGTTATGTCTTAAAATGGCCACTGTACAATAAAAAAGTAATACATTTGAAATATTCAAGTCTGACTAAGAGCATAATTAAGCAGTGGAAATGTATAGGGGTATAGGTGTCACATTCCAATAATTTAACAAATCCCCCTCCCATCTTTCTTCTCTCCTCCTCCATTACTCCTTTTACTGATAGGTAAGATAACCACAGCTCCTCAACTTCCAAGCTATGAGGAAGTTCTAAAGCCAGACAAGATTAAACCTTCTATACAAAGTCTTCAAAATGTAAAATTTTCTCTAAAGAATGTTTTTATGCTCATAGCTTGCACAGTTGCTAATGTTGTTAGTGTGTTATTATTATTTTATTATTAACCTTTATTAGTAATGTGCCAACATATTCTGTAGCGCTAAATAGAGTAGATACAAGTCAAAAACAATTTTAACAATTTACAAAAGATTGTTGGCCCTATTATTGAGTTTAAAATCAAGCATAGAAAGGGCTTTCCCTAATGCAACCAATAAGATAAAATCTCACAAACGTATAGTCTAGAGGGTATGGGTGAGGTATAGAAAGGTGAGGTATAATATATTGTGCATATTAAGGCTGCAGCTGATAGGCTTCTTTAAACAAATACGTTTTTAGTGAGGTTTTGAAGGATTTGATGCAGGAGGATAGTCTAGTGGAGTGAATCAAGGTGTTTCAGAGAATAGTAGCAGTGCCGAATCTACCTTTTTGGAGGCCCTAGGCAGTGAAGTGGGGGAGTCCCTGTGAGTGAGTATACAAGGTATGCATGGACCCATTTTTGCCTTTTCTGTGCGTGTAAGTTCATTTTCCTGTTGTAACTCTCTTGTTCTTGTTGGTTACCTATAGTAGCTAGTCTATGAACTGCAGCATTTCATTTTTTTTAAGCCAGGAACCATTTTTCGTTAAAGTGGTGCCCCTCACAAGGAAGCGTTCTTAGGCAGCTGCCTAGTTGGCCTAATCGGTAATCCGGCGATGGTAGCAGCATGAGAAAAGTCCCGAAGGCGGGAATGAGAGGAAGTGATAAGAGAGGAGGAGAGAAGAAGGTCATTAGAGCGAAAAGGATGGTTACATACATACCGTGGACCTTTAACACGAGACAAGAAATTACTTCAACTTTGGAACAACAAAGATTGGTGAGCACATTAAAATAGATGGAGCAATGAGTATGAAGCGACAGCTTCCTTCTATTTACTCAAAAGTTGAATAAAGCTTATTGTGGTTTATTCTTCAACTGATTTTTCTGTTTACATGTGTATTGCTCACAAACAACTGAACATACTCTTGGCTGTGAGAAAAAAAATTAGAGGAACTGGAAAAATGAAGTGGTCAGAGCTAGGTGAGAGACAGAGATTATATTAAAAAAGGGAAACAGTCACCTAAAGGAACATCCAAGGAAGGCATGATGAGACATTGGCAGGAGTATTGTCTTGTTGGTAAGAAACTTACGAGATCCCTTTTCACTTAAAGACAAACAGCAAACAGTTGCAGAGATGGAAAGTACACATATAAATGACCATACTTTTATTTACCATTACCAATTTTGAGTGGAAATATTAGATAATTGAGCTTGAAAGTTGGATAATTTAAGCAAACATTATTTATAAAGGACCACTCTCTGATGCTCTTATCTAGGGCCATTAATTTACTCTTGTTGTTGGGGGAGATATAGACATAGAGCATGCCAAACATGATAAATAGTAATAGTCCCTGAGACTTTAAGTCTTACATTATTATAATCCATACCGACTGGAGATGCTCTTCTTCTTTTGTTATCTCACCCTCACTGTGAGAGTTAACCAACGGCCTGAAATGAAGCTGATGTTGCATATAATGGGCCATATTTACTAAAGGACATGGGTGAAGTACTGGAGAGCTTGTTCTAATGAATGTCACATTTAGTACTTATATCACATATGATAACAGGAAAAGGACGCCAAGAGTTCTCCCGTGTTCACCTCTTAGCACACCTGGTATGTTTAACCTGCATCACATAAGTGAGATTATATAAGAATAAAAAATGTAGTCAGTATAGTTTCTTAAAAGGGAAATATTACTAATATCCCCTATGGGAAAAAAAGGAAAATAAGCAATTTGAAACTTTTTGATAGGCAAGTCTACTTGACAATTCAGTTTGCCACACAATTCATAACACGCACAAGCACACACATACACACACACATTCACATACATCTTGCTTATGGACAATGTTAAAAGTATATGGACATTTTCTGGATTTTATAGTATAGAATATATCTGTGTATATATTTACTTTTATGTACTTTATTTTATCAAAAAGGGCTTATAGGCTATGTTTTTACTGCCCCAAAACAAATAAATAGTCCATGTATGGGTCTGCCCGCTGCAGTGTATGAAGACACAGACTGTAGTACTTGCTGTGCAGTGTCTCATATAAACCAATCAATGACCATCTCTCAGCAATGTTCTGTAACATACTGCTGAGACATGGTCCCTGATAGGCTAGGAGATTACACTGAACATCCAGCCCTACAGAGTCTGTGTCTTAATACACTACAGTGGGCAGACCCATACAGGGGATAATTGTATGATTTTAGATCGTAAAAACAGAGCTTATAAGCACTTCTTAATAAAACAAAATACATAAAAGCAAATATATATACAGGCATATTATATACGGTACCTAGTAAAATCCAGGAAACTGCCATATCTCTTTAAGAAATATAGCTGTGGTTATCACCAGTACGAGTCTGACTGTCTCTTACTTATGTAGATACTAGTCTAGTTTGAGGAACTAATGCAGAAATGAAACATTGCTGATATACACACAAGACCGAAAAATTTAAGCAACAGGATGTCCTGAAATTACTTGATTCACATTCTCTATATGTTCACAGAATGTGTAGAGTCATATATGTACTATCCCTACAATGCCTCAACTAATGGGACAAACATAGCTAACTATAGACCATAATAGTTGTTAAGCCTCAAAATTTACAGACTATTAGCGATTGTCAAATGAACCTGCATTCACATTATAACACAACGCTCATATATTCCCTTTCTTAATCAGACCTCCCGCATCAACATATAGGCATTGGTTATAATAATATGACTCAATCTTGTATAATCCTCCACATAAAGCTTTAGTGGTACAGATGCAACGTACACGCCTGAAACTTTCCTCCCTCGTATTACTGTGAATTTTAGAATTACCCATGACAACCTGGATTTTGATCACACATTATAAGGAGTGTGTGTAGTTCAACATCTCAGATTACTTCTCGGTTTAAATATCAAAATAACTATCAAGTGATTCAACTCCAACATATCATGGCTTAGATTGAGAAATCTGGAGAAAAGGTCTTTTAGTGCACTCTACTCCTTCACAAACCTCACTGATACCACTCATGACTCAAACACATCCAGTGCAAAAGTTAATGATGAAAGTTATGTTATGCACTTGACCATTCAATGATGAGCCTCCCCTGATCCAGTGACCGTATAACACATTTCACTCCATGAACAAGTTCATTGGCATTGAATATAGATTAAAAACTATATGTAATAAATAGTGCACGAAATAGGAAAATCTATTTGCCGAATAATGCAGGTGTGCATTTTACTATATATTTATAATTAAAATATAACTTTTTCTGATTTATTTGTACAAAATGAATATGTATCGTGACAGGAGCGCAGGTGTGATTTTTACTATAAATTTATAATTAAATATAACTTTTTCTGATTTAATTGTACAAAATTAATATGTATTGTGACAGGAGCGCAGGTCTGCTTTTTACTATATATTTATAAATAAAATATAACTTTTTTTTGATTAAATTGCACAAAATGTAATATGTATTTTGACAGGAGCGCAGGTGGATTTGAGAGAGGCACCTGTCCATGACCGTGTATATCAGTTAATTTAAGCTTAAAATGCAATGATTGTGACCTCCATGTCACCAGAAAGATTTACTACTTCACAACATTTCATCAAGGGCACATGTCAAAAATTATGTAATTATGCTGCAGTAGAGGCTGCCATTTTAACAATCCCCCCATGTGATAATATACAAAATATTATATATTTTTGGCATAGATGGGGAAAATGTGAAAAAGATAGGTAAGAAAAAGCTGAAATAAATTATGATCAATTTTATTTTTCTTGAATAGAATGAAAACTTTGTGGAATTAATTAAAAAAAGTGTCTTCTATTACAGAGTCGAGGGGAGAACATAATCATATAACTACTACACCAAAGCTGGGTCATGTCCCTGAAATAAGAAACATCTTCCAGAATAACACCAATGAACATCAGAAAGAGTTAATGGATCTAAGTAAGACCTGCAGAAGAGATAACAATGTATTTCCTTTTGTGGACTGAAAAGGATTTCCTGTCGTGCCGCAGATTTGTATTTCATACAATTTTTATAAAATGACCAAACATCTAGGTTCATCTAAGTTCATGATTACTTTAAAATTTGGAGACATACAAATACATCTTAAGATATTCAAATCCAAATTATCTCGAGTCTCCAAATAGAGCAACATGTTTTTGTTCCAACAAGATCCATAGGATAACTGAATTTTTTTTATTAGAGGTGCTTGTGCCGCCATTGTAAGGTCTGCACTGATCTGCTTTTTGGGCTTATTGCAAGGCTGTCCCTGGTGTAGTTTGTGTGCTATGAGCAGTGTTGGCGCTCGTTGTGTTGTGTCTTTCTTGTTTATTGCGATACGTTTATTTTTTTTTTGTTTCTATGTATTTTTGTATGCCACTGAAATAGTTAATAAATTAATATACTTTACCTATTTGGAAGTAATATATGCAGGAAGCATTGTGCTGAACAGCTGACAATCTGTTTCGATGTTCCTGCAGCATACAAGGTAGGTTTGCACTGTTGTTGAGCGGAGTTGTAAGTGTCAGCAATATGTGCAGTGTGTAGTGTAAATAGGCTGCGGGCCCGAGGGGAAGCCGTTAGTGTAGCTGTGTACTTCCGCATTGTGTAAGTTAGTGTTAGGCGGTGAATGTGTATGTGGTACGCGGGTGTGGATGATTTAGCGTCCTTGCTAATGGTGTATCTTTACCTCGTACGGCTTTTTTGAAAATCCGTCTGTGCTTGGTGTTGTTTTGCGGCTTTAGGGTCATGTAGCCTAGTTTTCCTTTTTTTTTCGGCTGCCATTTTTTCTTTGGCTTAGGGGATTTTCGTGTGTCTAAACTAGGGAATTTGGACTGAAATTGAGGTGTAACTTTACTTGCAGAGTTCCTGGGTGCCCCCCCCCCCCCCCTCCCCTCACTGTGGGTAAGCTTTTTAGGTCTTTTTGTGTGTATTTATTGTGTTCTTAATGTTTTCAGGTGCGCGCGGTTTGGCTGTTAAGGTCATAATTTTGCGAGTGAGTAGTGTTTTTCTAAGTCCCACGTCTCATATTTTTTGGGGGCTATGTCCGTAAATTTTGCGTTCTAAGACCTGCGGTTCGTATTTTTGCGTGTTAGATCAATTTTTTTGGGCGCTTGTGTGTGTTTGTAACGGCTTCTAAGGGGCCGTAGAGCCTCCACCTCGCATTTGTGGCCTCCAATGAGCCTTTGGCTCATTGCAGCCGACGTTGGAGCCTTCACCTTATGCAAATGTGGCCCCTCGCTTCACGGAGGGCCACATTTGCGGACCAAACTATTCATGCGAGCTCGCAAAGCGTGACGATTCATAGTTTGTAAACTATTATATGTGATTGAAAACATTCATTTACAACTTACAGAGGCAGCATAATGTCTTAATTTTTTTTAAATAATAAAAAAAACAAAACATTGAGGCAACTTTGGTGAATGGTACATGTGTATGAGGGGGTGTTTACATTTCTGCATGAGCAGGACTTGTAATTAACATTGCAAGCTGTCTGCTTCTGAGAATTTGCGGGGGAATGGGGTTGATGACAAATACTAAGAGCTCCAGTTCAATACGGCTATATATAAGCACAGAGTATATTTTTTTACAGAAGTTTTTAGTTAGTGAACTTCTATCCAAAAGCAAGGTCTTCACTAACTAAAAACTTCTGTAAAAAAATATGCTCTGTGCTTATGTAGAACAATTTGGCCAGTTGGTAAGGGCATTTGAATGAGGCCTATAGCTTCTAAGGTTGTTAGTTTGTTACTTCACAAATATGTGGTTTTCCTAAACTACAGCGGTCCTTTAAGCCTAAGTGCTTTGTTTTTGCTAAATTTATACATTTAATTTATATTATTTTATCTTTTATCAGTAGACAATATTGCATTTAAATCAAATAATAGTTTTTGATTCTGCCCCTTTAAAATAGTTAAAAAAGAGCAAATCTATATAAAATGATTTGTTTAATTTTTTTAAATGTCTATAATTTGTGGTATTAGACGAGCAAACCTCACAGTTTTAAAGGACCACTGCAGTCCTATTTTTTCAAATATACTTTTCTGAAGAACTACACTTAAACATTGGCAAGATATTTTAAGAATGTAAAAAACAAATGAGCATAATACAACCTGTAATTATTACCTTTTATATATAATTATGCTGTAGTAGAAGTTGCCATTTTAACTTCTACCGATCCCCTGCCTGATGCGGGGGAGACTTTGGACGCATAGGAAATTTCTCTCTGCATAACAGGAATGTAGCAGCTACAACTGACAGTATTTTCAATAGTACCAATGGAAAGCTCATTAGTTTACAAAAACACACATATTGGAAAAAGAGGCCTGATTTTTTACTTCGATTCCGTTAAATATTGTTATTGGCAGATTTGCTCTCAGGGAAGACTGGACAGTGTGTGTCCAGCTGCAAAGATGTGTTGATTATTCATGCTGTACAAAGTTAAACATCTGTGGTGGATTTAATGTACTCGGCTCATCAAATGCTAGAGATGCCTGCAAACCACTGCTGTGCACAACAAGCTGCTCCTGGAGCAAAGCAATGATATCCGAAATCATTCTTAAAGGGCCATTGTGAAACAAACTTTCAATTTACTTTGATTACAAAAATAACCATTTCCCCCGGATCTTCAGAAGGAAGCTCCTCCCATCTTTAACAACCTGTGGCAATGTATGGCGCATATTTCCATGCATTGGCCTAGAATTTACTTTGATTGTACCACACTGTACAGCCATAAGGTAACTGCTGTGAAATGTGTCCCACATTTTTGGGCAAGATGAAAGCTCCAGCCTACAGATCAAGAACAAAACATGTAAAAGATCAGTTACAATAAAATGAAAAGTTGATTATCCTGATTTTGATTACTTAAATGTATGAAGGTTACCATTTATCATGCCTAGTACAGATTAATAAACTAGAAATATGTCATTAGCATGGGTAATCCTATTTGCATTGTAGATTCTACTCCTTCCAAACAACTACTCAAGCCTTTCAACCATGCCTCTACTGAAATTAGAGAGGACCAAAAAGTCAACCTCTTGCAGCAACTTGCTTGCCTACATTGCCATGTCAATAGGCCAAGAGACATTGTCTCCATCTGCTCTCACATATTTACCATGGGGAGGCCCAGTCACTGCAACAACTCTCCTTCTACAGTAGTCAATTTATTTTAATTATTATTATAATCTTTACTAACAACTTGCCCATTAAAAATGACGGCAATAAAATGTGAATCCTGGCAATGCTGTTTGCCACACAATGGGAGCCTCTCCCCCTCTACTTTACTGGCCTTGCGATGAGCGCCTTCGGTGCTCATTGCGAGTCTCTCCCTCTGTCTACTTCCTCCCTTGTGTCTTATTTCCCCCATCCTCTCCCTCCCTTGTGCCCCCCCTGTGTTTTTACCCCCTCTCCCCTGTGTCTTCCCCCCCTGCCCCCTGTGTCTCTTTCCCCACCTCTCCCTCCCGTGTCTCTTGGCCCTGCCTCCTTCCCCAGTGTCTCTTGTCTCCCGTGTCTCTTCCCCCCTCCCTCGTGTCTGTTCTCCCCCATTTACCTCCCCTGTGTCTCTCCCCCCTCCTCTCCCTCCCCTGTATCTCTCCCCCCTCCATGTGTCTCCCCCCTCCTCTGTGTGTCTCCTCCCTCCTCCCCCTCATCTGCGTCTCTCCCCCCTCATCTGCGTCTCTACCCCCTCCTCTCACTCCCCTATGTCTCTTCCCCCCTCTCACTCCCCTGTCTCCCCCCTCCTCTGTGTCTCTCCCCCTCTCATTCCCCTGTGTCTCTACCACCCTCCTCTCCCTCCCCTGTGTCTCTCCCCCTCCTCTACCTGCCCTGTGTCTCCCCCCCCCCCCCATCCTCTGTGTCTTTCCCTGTCATCTGTGTCTTCCCCCTCCTTCCCTATGTGTCTCCCCTCCTCCTCTCTCTCTCTCCTCCTCTGTCTCGGCGCGCTGCGATGTGCCTGCGCACCCGACCGCCAGGCGCGCCCATTTGCAGCAATCGTAGTTGTCAAACTGCGATTTGTTGCAAGTGTGATGACGAGTCGCAGTTTGACAACTATTATATGTCACTTGTAACGCGCCAACATATTCTGTAGCGCTGTACAAGGGTTAAGTACAAGGCAAAGCAAAATTTACACATTGCAAAGGATGGAGGGCCCTGTCTTTTAGAATCTAGTGTACATAATGCTTTCCCTAAAGCACCATGCAAGATTGAAAACTCACAAACTTACAGTCCAATAATTTTCACTTTCTTTAATCTAAATTTTGTCTAGCTCAACGTTCTCTGTCAGTTATCTCCTGAAAGTACAGAGTTACCGATCACGGGACCTGCAGTTTAAACAGAGGTTTGTAAAGTTTAGCCAACCTGCAGCCTGGTTGTTGACCTCCATGCAGGCTGTTTGTTGTGGATATGTGCTCATTTGACCTGTAGGTAGACAATTTGAATCCAGTTGGCTTGGTCACTTCTAAGTGTTCCAGTGCCCAGTACCTCTGTTCTGTTTATTGACTTTCTGTATCCTTACTTGTGGTTTTTGCTTTATATTGCTACTTGCATTAGCCAACTGACAACGATTCTTCCTTTGGTCCTCTTGTTATGTTCTTCTGGATACTTCTGCACATAGAGCCTCATTCAATTGAGGCTTTGGAAATGGAGTCTGTAAGTTATTTTGCTATTCAATTGGCGCCATTTTGTCGGCTGCGATCGGGTTATGGGCTCCAGCCTCCGATTACTTGCGATGGTTCCCATCGCAAGTTCAGGCCCCTCCAAGCCTTTGTTCTTTCACGTCCGCAAGAGTTCAGAACGCTAAAATCGCAAATCGCTATTCAATTGCTCCGAGTCCCCCTCGCTAACCACTCCTCCAAGGGCGCAAATGGCAAAAGTCAAACCATAAGTTAGGGGTTCCAAGGAGGACTCGCAAAGGGCTTACAGACATGTCCGGAGCACTTCAAATGCAAATAAAACATCAATACTGTACTTCAAAATATGTGGAAAGTGATATTAGGTCTTAGAATTAATAGCACAAAATTCTCAAGCTCACAAATCGGCAAAGAAAAATACTTTATTTCATGTGTAATTTCTGTGTAATATCGATCCCGGAAATCAATGTGTTAATACATATAATGGAACTTGCATGTAATAGAATATCATATTTACGGCTTTATCAATATTGCATTATATCTGGAATGTGGGTCCGATTGTAACTTGTAATTGAAGCCTGAAGGACTTTGAAATCCAACCTTTTTCATTGACGTAATGATGACGATCTGTGTTTCCCTTGGCTGTTACGGCCTTGCTTAATTGATCATGTTCAAGCTCGCAAATGCTACATATGATGGCATGATTTCCGAATTCAATAGCACCATAAGTTGCGAACGCTGCGGGCCCGCAGACATACGGACTACACCCCCTAACTTGTTGCCACCAAATTGAATGAGGCTCACCTACTAATTAATTGCACAGGAAGGACTATTAGATATATATATAAAGAAGACAGCAAGTGGGAAATATAATATGTTAATTAATGCTATGTATGTTACCGGGAAAACATTTTGCTATAATTATTGTAATATACGTTATTTTGTCTGGTGTTTGGGTCTTAGAAGGATTTTTTTACCTTCCAGCTCTACGCCCTGTACTACAATTCAAAATATTTGCCTGCTGAAAATATAGTGAAAGATATAAAGAAAATGTAAATGAAAGAGAAATAGAGAAACATTTTTCCCTCTGGTTAACTCTAGTTCAGATAGTAACATGACATGTTAGCTAGAAATACAAAATACCAGGTTCCAGATTTGTAAGGCTACAGAAGCCAAAGAGCTCTAGGTGGCAATTTTCAGTAAGGAAAGTTCAGTAAAGATCCTTTCAATCCCTACAAAGGATAGCACAGTCCTAGAAGGACCCTCATATCACCAAGTTGCCCAACACTAATCTAGGGGTTAGAAAGAGAGTGTCTTCAGATAATTTTTGTTGTGAATTTATACTATCTGCTACCATAGTCTTTTAGTAACCTACCCTACCTTACTGTAGTAAAAAAATATAGATTTTATTTAAAGGCCTACTGTAATGTCCTAACAATAGGAACTAAATGTTTTAATTGATCATTTAAAAAGTTTATCTTCAACAAAAGCAATATTCAATATTATATTTACTTTGAACATTCAGACTCAGCTTCTGTTGGTCTCTGCCCAAGATTAATAGGGAGAGGCATCGCTAAACTGTCGGGCACAACATTGTATCAACAAAACGCCCTCCATATTCTAGATGCGCAGTGATGAGCTTAGCACACTGGTATTGACTATTGTAATTTAGCAATGATTTTCTTTAGAGTGTAAGTTTGCAAGTTTTCAATCTTGCATGGCACATTGGGGAAAGCTCTATGGACACCGGATTCTAAGCTCAAAGACATGGCCCTCCACTCTTTCAATGTGTTTATATTTGTCTCTGCCTGGAACTTCACCCATGTATAGCGTTACAGAATATATTGGCGCATTACAAATAGACGATAATAATAATAATAATAATAAAATAGTGATGATTTATAGGAAGAAATCAATTGGTATATTATAATGAGAGTGACTTATTACGTTGACACAATAATTGCCTTATAGCAATTCCTATCACTGGTTAGTTTTGTGATAAGAGAACCAGCAGCTGGAACTAACCTTCCCTTATCTTGTGAAAAGTCGTGTAAGCTGGTCTAATTGGTGTCCAGAAAGTACTGTTTTGGAAATGCATCACATATTATTTGTATATGTGCATTACAATGCTTTGCTGTGCTCTCTGGTTGTGGAAGGGTTACTCAACACTCTATAGATTATGTAGGTTAAAGATTCCTGTGCAAAGTAAAAGTATATATAAAAACCTATGGATTTGAGATATAGAAAGAAGAAAGGAGAAGCTGCAAGTGCGGTGTGGGGGTGCACAAATTTGAATGGCCTATCGCAGCATAAAACCTAAATACACCCATGTTGAAGATACCAGCACCAAGCTGAATGAAAGAATGATACAGGAGAATGTGTCAGTGCATTGTATTTAATGGAAATGAGACACCGCTGTAATACTTATCAGCTGATTATAATACAGTGATCTGGGGCACTACCTTTGCAGGAGCTCTGGTTTCAGAAGATAATAGATTTTTTGCTTAGTATTGCTGGCTGTTTTTCTATTAAAATCAACAGAGACCAGCCATAGAAGATAATGGGAGCGTTTAAATGATCCTTACAGGTGAGGCAGCATGGACATCCCATAGTTGATTTTCAAAGACAACTATCAAAGTGCCAATAATAACTCGATGCAGTTATGACAACTCTCAGCAGGAGGGAGGAAGTGCAGAAACAGGAAGGGGATGGGGGGCTTCTAACCATCATATGAGGCCTAAGGCCTCACATTTTCAGGGGGCAGCAGGGTACCTGAAGATGCTGTGCAATACATTGAAGTATATTTGTATACGCATAGAAATGTCTATATGCAGTGATATTTTTGTCTGTAAGTCTACTTGACACTTCCTGATATATAATATGTTTTAAACATGATTTGAGATATAAAAAGGGAGAATGAGGAGCTGCAAGGGTGGCGCAAATCTAAATAGCCTAGGGCAGCATACAACCTAAATAGGCCTATATCCTGGGTCATATTTTGAACAAACCTGCTGTACAAAATCTCCTATTGTAGGGCAACATAAGCCAGCCCTAGGGCAGAAGTTTAGATTGTAAAAGTATCTTATAAAGTAATTAGCATATACAACATGCAATTAGCTTGTAAGAGGTATACTATGCAAACAGTGCAAAATTACATATGGTTTGTGCATACAGTTAAATAGTCCTATGACAATTGTCATGAGCTGAGTCACAGCCAAACTTTAGTAAATTCAAAGCTGCTTTTCTACTATAAAATGTATTTTTTAATAACTTCTAGTTGTAAATATTAATATGTTTATTTGTATTTAGCTACGTACAATTTTAAAAGTAAGGTTCAACTGCCCAATACTTTCTATATTATCACCCTTTACAGATCACCCACATCCCCCAGACGGATTTATTAACCCCACCCCCATTCTCCATATTACACACACAGCCGGGCGTTGCGACACACTTCCTCAGCACTGCGGTTGTAGGGAATCACACTATCACCACTGAAGTGAATCATTATATTCAGTTCCTTCAATGTGTACATTTTATGTTAGCAACCTCCCTGTACACCGGCACAATGCTACAGCACAGCTTGACACATTACCACAGCAATGAACCACGCTGATCGCTGACTCAGCCTGAGCAACAACAAACATTTACCAGAGAGCTGGGAGACAGATTGTTAGAGGTGACACTGTACTTGGGAACTACTTCATGAGGACATCCAGTAATCAAAGACTATCCAGAACTTGACTGACAGATTCAGGGCACTTAATGCAGGAAGGATCAAGAAAATATATCCATAAACTTCTAGAGATATTAAAAGACATCCCACATTTATACACAGAAAGCTCTAGGGAGAACAAAGTTGCAAAAGTATTAGCACTACTGAGTATGTTGGCATGCTATGAATCAACTATAATAATAATAATTACAACTTTTTTCTAATTCTTAATTCTTAATGTTCTAATTATTAATTCTTGCCATGCATTAATAATGTGTTTTTAATATTTAATATCAGTCGTAATTTATGCAATATATTCTACCTCACTTTTCTATACCTCACCCATACTGTTTAGACTGAGAGTTTGCAAGTTTTTAGTCTTGTTGGGTGCTTTAGAGAAAGCACATTGTTTGCTTGAATTTAAACTCAATAATAGGACCCGCCATACTTTCATAACCCTGTACAGCGATACCGAATATGTTGGCGCGTGATAAATAAAGGTTTATAATAATAATAATAATATGTTTTTCTTTGAACTCGACCCTTGTAAGGCACAACGGAATATGTTGGCACATTACAAATAACGGATAATAATAATAATAATAATCAGGAATATTATCCATAGCAGATAGCAATAACATTACATTAGCTGATCAGCCTGCTTTACAACAGTCACAAAATAGTTCGCCCTTTACTGAATCAGTATAAATAAGCAAGATATGTACACTAAAATCCCAAATATACACTGTGACAATTTATAAAGAACTTCCAGTTTTAAACAATGAAAATGATCAATGAAAATGGAAGATGTACCTTAAAACTAACTCCAATTAAGCAGATGTTGAAGGAAAATACAAATGGCACAAAGTGATGCTGCTGGTAGTGGTTTTAAAGAATTACTTTTAAATTTCCATATATATACACCGTATATATATATATATATATATATTTACACAAAAGATAGAGAGAGTATCAGAGTATTGCAGTTTTTATTGCTGGACAAACATGCACTATATATATATATATATATATATATATATATATATATATACATACATATATATATATATATATATATATACACACACACACACACACACATACATACAGTGGTACCTTAGTTCTCAACCTTCATCCATTCCTGAACGGCAGGTTGAGTACCAAACTCCCTTAAGGAGTAATGTAAATTGGTTTTAGCAAATGCGATGACTACCAAGGTAAGGCAATGACTACCAATGTTTATCACTCATCCAGACAGGTTGAGTATTGAAAATGGTGAGTTCCGAGGAGGTTGAGAACCAAGGTACCACTGTATATATACATATTGGAGTTACAATAAAGAGAATTGCAATATACCACAAGCTTTTTTATTTTAAATATTCTATATAGGAGTTACAAGGATTTTATTATATAGTGTCTGTAGAATTATATCCTATGGAAATTATGTGCTATTTATATTCCAGTATGTTATATTTTCCAAAAAATATAGGTTGTAATTATCTTATGGAAAATTATCAGGGGCTATAAAGCTCCGTAACTGTTTAGCAGTTAGTATCTATCAAAAGAGAAGTTTTTTTCTGACTAATTTTGCTTTATAAATGTTTTTAAATTAGTGCCGGTCAACAGAGAAGTTCTATTTATGCTCATTTCGCTTTCGCTTCACAAATGTTTCTAATTTAGCGTCCGCTCTTCCTATCATTGTGAAGCAGAATTCACCAAGCGTTGGATTGTTCACCCACTAATAGGGAACGTGAGCTGGGTTTAGTTTTACCTTACTGATGATGTGTTGTCGCAATCGTAATTTCGCTGTGAAGTTTAACTGTTTACCATCTACGCACGTCAGGACAAGCACACTGACAGTCCATGCTTTGTGAAGAAAAAAACCTTCTGAAAAAAGCCGCTGGTTATCCAACAACTGAGCCTTTAATGCTGCAGTTTTCCGCACACAGTGGTCTATTCTGCTATAACATATGTTTGATATGTCAGAGCTTCTTCAAAAGCCATTTGAAATAAAGATAGTCATTACTTACCGAGCGCTGTCCTGCAGCACACCGAGTCCCTCTGCCTTTGAAGTTTGAACTCGCTCTCTTCCCTTTCCTGGCTCTTGCCTGTTAGAATTGCTGTGTTTACAAGTGTATGTTACTGACGTGTCAGCTCCTCCCGGCCCAGCGAGAGGCTCACACCATAACCCTGCACATTGCTTTCATAATATGCAGCCTCACATTTCCTGTTCCCTTCACTCTCCAATTACCAGGAAACTGCACTGCTAGTGAATGACAAGTATGGGATTTAAATTCCATTCCCTCCTTCATTTTTTATTTCTGTGTTTCGGGAAATTAAAGATACACTTTAAAGGATTTTTTTTGCCTTTTGTAAAGGCTTTTTTTTTTTGCTTTTAGTCATTTCATGATAATATTTTAAAACAGAAGGATGTTGAAAACAATTCTTACATAACTTAATTTTGCAATTTTCCTAGTATGTCATCAGCTAGTTAAAGACGGGTCCCAGTGAAAAACAAAATGTGGGAGCAATTTGTTGTTGTCTCCTTCCCGGGCCTGCTCTAGTTTCATATACAACACTAAAGTACAAAAAAAAGTTTATATGCATTGGTGGTTCAGCGGTATCCTTCCCTCCAGCATATCTTCTCTCCATGGCAGGGAATCCTGAATGACATCACATGTGTGTGACATCATTCAGGATTCCCTGCCCCAGGAAAAAGGAGCACTGAGGGGATGGCTGGTGCGCCAATGGGGCCCTGCAGATGTGGGGAGTCCCACTAGACTACAGAAAAAACTGTAATACAAAAATATATATTTTTTTAAATTAGACACCTTAGGGTCTGCAGATATAGATCCCTATATGAATCCTCTGCTTTCCGCTATTCATTATTTTCAACATTAATCACATAATCAGCCAATCAGAGAAAACATCAGGGGATGTTTATTACCCATATCACTGACTTTCTCCATCAGGGGAACCGCCTCACATGTGATTGGCTGAACAAATCATGCAATTAGGGAGGTAAAAATCAGTTGCTAGGGGGAAGGAACAAACAAGAAAGTGTAAGGTAACTAAAATGTAACTTATCAAGCTTTTACAGGCATTTCACTCCAATATATAATGTAATCTCCCTATTTTTAAAATATTATCTTTATGTGATTGGAAAAAAGCCTTTCCAATTTCCCTTTAAAAGATATAAAAAAGTCACACATTTGCAAGTATTTCTTAAACGACAGCCGCTGTCTATGATGATAATTTTAATGCTGACAAAACAGAATGAAACTCCTCATTGTCAAATGTGCTGTCTTTTTCTGATATCTTGATAATGACTTCCATCTATCAATGGGAAATACTTGCATACTCAATTAGGACATGTACATTGGTATTTAGAGCATTGCTGAAAACTATAGAAGGAAAAACCCCAGTATAAACAAAATGTGGAACATTTCATGCTTAAATACAGCAAATACATCTTTATGTTGCAGAGTAAAAAGGTGTATTTACCGGTTTTCAAAATACTTGACATAAATGTGATATTTTACTGTCTCTTTAAATGTAGTGCTCGGACAGTGAGCAGGATGTGAAATTATAAACAGATCAGTTGTGTCAATGTTGTGTTTGGGAGCTGATAGTGGCTCCTACAATCAACATTCCTTTCAGGTTGGTCATCAAAGTATCTTTACCCCTAGTTGTTAATTGATCTGGTGAGCAAAATAACTGACACATTAACAATGTTACTGCCAAAAGTGGCTTACAAAGCAAAGTGTTAATTTAATCACCTGCAAATGTTTTATACATTAGAACTAAGATTGCACACATTTTACTACTAGTGGCAACTATATAGATGCACGGCATATAGAGGAGCAATCACTTTGCAGAGTTAAAAGCAAGTTTACATCCAGTATAAAGAATATCTTAGAAGAATACCAAAATTACACGTTTTCTATTTTTATTTACAAGGGATGGTTTTAATTTTTGTGAAAAATAGGTGCTGTTAAGGTTACATAGTAGGTACATTTTTTTTGCCACCGTTGACTATCAAATGAATGTGCCATTTAATTAAAAAATACATAACTATATATATTTACTAGTCGTTTATCCATCATAAATGACGATAATATTCACTCCCCCCCCATCTCCCTCCCCTCTCTTGCTCCTTCCCCCCCATCTCCCTCCCCTGTGTCTCTTTCCTCCCTCCTTCCTCCCCTGCGGCATGTATGGAATCCATACATATAGTTTCTAAAGAGCGCATTCACTCCCACTGGACTGTTACGCACTCTTTAGAAACTATATAAGTGATTAAATAACTAAATTAACTGTTAATGAGTATATATAGCCACTCAGCTTCTTTAAATAGATTCTACTTTTTTTTTCACTTTGCAATCATCAAATGCATCTAAAAAATAGAGGAACCAGTGTACTAAAAACAATTCTAAGCTGGTGTAAATTTACTGTAACACTGCCCCCACAAGGATGTCAGATCCAAATGCTTCTCCTACTCCTCTCAGTTTTTCTTTATAGTAAGATTTCCATGAGAATCCCACCTCAAATACTAATTGTATCCTGGGGTGTTTTTTTCTTTATGATTTAATGGTTCTTACTGTAAAGAAGAACTGTCAGAAGGTAGTGGATGTTTGTGGGTCAGTGTTAGGGATATGTTAAAGATCTTGTTTTTGCACTAGTATATTAATTCTTCTATGTTATTTTTGATGATAGTGGTAAGACAAGACATATCATTTTAGTGGTTTGTCAATTCTTAGGCCAAATGGAATAATGTGTACCCCATATCCTACGCAGGTGCGCAGCAAAGTATTGGGAAGAGTGACCTCTGAACTTTGACTTATCCTGTGATAGTTTGAGTATTGACTGAAAACTTTATAGATTACAGCAGCCTGACACTTGGCTATTGTGTGCACCATCTGTGCTGGTCCACCTTTGAGCCTCTCTCAGCCCCCACGTGGCCCCTTGTGACTCCCTCTGTCCTTCCAGGCCCCTGAGGCCCCCTGCAGAGCTCTGCTGCCTCTTTCTGCCTTTTGTGGCCCCCTCAGTCCGTAGGGGCCCCAGTGGACCCCCACAGACCTCTATAGCCCCCCCTCGGCCCTCTGGCCTGCTGTGGCCACTCCTCAGCCCAGGAAGTGAAGTGCAGCATTGGGCAAGTAAGAAAGTATTTATATAGGTGTATATATATATATATTATTTTTTTTTTAAATTATTTATTTATTTTTTTGCACCGGGGCACCCCATGCACTAGCTCTGCAACTGTACCTTATAATGTATTTTGCTGAGCAAAAGTCTATACATGTATCTACAAAGTCTGTAAAGTAATAATCCTCCACGTGACCGATATTCCCATCAAGGATATGCCCAAAACACCTATTGGTTCCCTTTAATCCCATATAATGGAGCATCACAGCTGATGCAGCATACATTTGCAAATATCCAAGTGAGTTGTTTAGGCTGCTTTACAACTCAATTAATATATATAAATGCTTTTAAACCACGTCCTCTCCCAAACAAACCTTCTACTCATTATTATATTTATCTTAAAGGGCGAAAGAACAACTTTATCCTGTAAATGTTATATTAAAGTGACAAAGGTCCCAATTACAGTACAAATTAAAAGCACCCATCTAAATAATATAATTGCTTGTCATTAGAAATTTTGAGTGGAGATGTTAAATAATTGTGCTTAAAAATTGGATAGAAGTTACATACAATTTTCTTCCACTATCTTTACTGCATGTAATTAATTATCTCTCATGGTGTTTGGGGGGAGCTAAATCACCCGAGCCTGCCCAGTTATAGTAGAATAATGCTAAGACTTTCACACTTGTGGTTTATCATGCTCTGCTTCAAGAGAAAGTGTATCACATGCAATAAAGTAATTATGAGAAAGTGATTACCTTTTCATGCAGTTTCTAAATATTTAATATTTTTAATAACAGTTGTACCTAAATGTAGCTATATGTGTGCATTTCAGTTCTGTAATAACTGAGACCTTTTCACTTTAAGCCTGAGAAACTACCTTACTTGGTGGCTTTTATGTGGCAATGTTATTTGAACTCCATAAAATAGGAAACAGGGAAATATTGATAAACCACAAGGCTATTATTATGTACTTTATGAAGAAGAGTGAGCATGAGATAAAGAAAAAGGGTGCACAAATGAAAGGGGGGGGGGGCATCTGTTTTTAACAGGGTTGTCCAACACTGTGTGCCTCTGGACTAGGGATGTATTTTATACTACCTTTATTGTGGTGACAGCCAAATTATGCTTGAATTTATATTTGCTACTTTTCTCCACCCTTTACTTGCCTCCTTCCCTCTCAGTTACAACCTACTCTTCAGTTGGCTTGAAAAGGTTGCAAGGCCGATCCTACCAGTAAGTAATCTCCTGTCATGTAATCCCTTCACACAGAACTGCTTTTTTTTTACCGTTTAACTTGTAAAAGCCTGTCATGTTCCCATGGCCGCATTACCCATTAATGCTGCTGTTCATAGAATGATTACTAGGGGTAACCACTTAGAGCAAGAGAGTTACAAGATGAAATGAACTTACAAGTACAGAAAAGGCAAAAATGGGCCTGTGCAAGCCTTTTGCGTACTCATTCGCAGGGGCTCCTCCACTTCATTGCCTAGGGGCTCCAAAAAGGTAGATCCGGCCCTGCATGTTCTTCATTCAAGCGACATATCACATTTATTGACCATAACTGGTTTGGTTTCCCATAATGTATTTGAACGTTTATGGTGTCAAAGGGATATAAATCCTATATGTAATGGTTGAGATTATTGATTGTTTTCAAAGAATATTAAAAGGTCTCTATACATTATCCTAAGTATTGTTTGAGATATGCACTTTTAGTGGAATAGTGATCTGAAAAAAAAAAAGAAAACACAAAAGATTACGAATGACAATCATAAAGACTAACTCCTAGTTGCTAAAAAGAATATGATAGGACTTTATTATTTATTCCCAAGTAGTTTATGTATGACTTGGTACCAAGTGAAAATTACCCACTATTATTTTCAACAGATCCTACTACTTTATGCGGTTTCTGCATCTATTATACTTACATTTTATAACGCTATCAATTTGATACAATGTATCGCAGAAAGAAGATGTTTAAAACAGTAATTTATTAATTGTTACTTAAAAAATACTTTTAATTCTATGACCAGTTTATAAAAGTAAGTATTTTCTAGAACGTAATAAATAGGATAATCCGTTACCCAGAAAAAAATAAATGATATTGAAAACTTCACTAGCTATATTCCAATAAAAAGACCTCTACTAAATTGGGTAAAATAATATTGATATGCATCTCTATTTGTCTGTTCTTTCTCAGTTCTAAACATGATAAATATCCATCCAAATCTAATGTTTTGAAAACGTAGAGATTATTTTCTCATCTGTAGGGTAGTCTTTATCCTTCCTCTGCTGACACTATAAGCCTTATTCAAATGCTCCGATTTTGAGATCCGGGCTCGCAAGTGGAGGTTGCAAGTTATTTTGTTATTCAATTGCCTTCTGTTTGCCGGCTCTGATTGAGTTACGTGCTGCGAGCTGCCATCCGTTGCGATTTGTTAAATGCAAGTTAATGCCCTCCAAGCCTTTTACTCCTTCAAGAGTCCCGAAGGCTAAAATCGCAAATCTCTATTTAATTGCTCCGATTCCCCTTCGCTACCCACTCCGTCAAACCTGCAAATTGCAAATATCTAACTACAAGTTAATGGTACCAAGGAGGTCTCGCAAAGTGCTTAATGACAAATCGGAGCACTTTAAAAGCAAATAAAAATGCAATACTGTACTTTTATGAAGAGTGAAAGTGATGTTAGGTCTTAGAATTAATAGCACAACATTCTCCAATACTTTATTTCATGTTCAATTTTCGTGTTATATTGAGCTCAGCAATAAATGTTAAGTCCTACGGGCTTCAACCTCCAAGCCAGTAGGACTTCAAAAATGGAGGTTGGATGTCAAAGTCCTACGGACTTCCTATACAAGTTACCAGCTTGGAAGTTGGTCATGATGACAATTTCTATTTCCATTGGCTGTTTCTGCTTCGGGAGTTACAGGCTTGCTCCCATCCCACAAATGCTACATGCGATTGCAATGGTTTCCGATTTTTGCAATCTGCTCCTAACTTGCGGACCCGGCCAATTGAATAGCACCTTAAATCGGGCCTGCAGCAGGCCCACAAATGTAAGTCCAATATTAACTAACTTACAATGCCTCAATTGAATGAGGCTCTAAATACTGTACTATTCATTGTTCTTTGGATTTGCACAGTCCTCCCAGGGAGTTAGCCTCTTTCTTCTTGGTTATGGGACCCTGTTGATGTTCATTTGGTCCTTTTTCCGTTAGTGACAGGGAGAGAAGAATACAAGATACGTCCCCAGGAGATATGGGGTAAGCCTTCATACCTTTAAATGATTATTTCAATACATTAATTTGCTAAAAATATATCAGAACTAGGAAACAAAAGCTCCATGATAACAATTATATCACTACTCAGTAATTTTGGTTTTCAGACATAAAGATAATAATGTTATTAAGCATCTGGAAATAGTTTCAGGAACCTACAAACGCTAAAAAAGAATTAGAAGAAATGTAATTTGATCCAGCCAAAAACAGTGCATCCTCAGTTAATGATAAGAGTCCTATTATTTTTTTTAAAACAGGGAAGTTTTTTTTTCATTTATGACTGTGTCTTCTTTCAGTCCTGCCTGTTTATAGCCATAGATGAAAAACAAAATAAGAAACATGTGAGTACTGACAAAACTTTATGTGTTTTTCATCTTATCCAAGGCTGGGAATAAAAAGATGTCAGCTGAATTTGAGATAATGCTGTGCTGAAAGCAAGAAATTATGATTGTAATGCATTAAAATGCTTAACTCAGAACAGTACAGTTTCCCAGTGAGATTTCAGACTGGATTTTTATGGCGGCTAAAAAGGAGAATGGGCAGAGCCTCACAAACAAGTAACAAAACCAGAGTATCTAATGAATATGATATTAGATACCCATACTCAGCTGATTCTGAAGAAAAAATACTGCATCCACACACTATAGAGATTACTATTCTGAAGTAAATGATCATCCTAACCCAGAACATGAGGATCCTAAATAATTTGCATACAACCTAGTAGAAGACTTGGGGCTCCATTCAATTCCAAGACAGTAATTACAATGGCTGGGGCTGTAAGTCTGTGGGTTAGAAAACTGTTACAATTCCGGCTGTATTCAATTGACTCAAGCCCGCAATTACAGGGCTAAAGCCTAAACCCGTAATCCATTAACCCGTACGTAACATTTCAGGGCATGATCAATTAAGCAAGCCCGTAAGTTACAACTTAGACAGAGCCAATAGTAAATGAGACTGTCATCAGGACGTCAGTAAAACATGGAGTTTAGACTACAATTAATTAGTGTTCAGAAGTTCGATCTGCAATCAGACTCACAATCCAGAAAATTAAGAAATCAATAAAAATCAATAAATAAACTGCTCTAATGATGTGGGTGGCCTGATATGTATTAACTCCTTGATTCCGGAGATCAATATAATACAGAAATAAAACATTAAAAAAATGTTTTTATTGCAGATTTGCGAGCTTGAGACTTTCCCAGTATTTTAAAGTACAGTAATGTGTGTTTATTTGCTTTTACAGTGTTACGAACAGTTGTTTAACCCACTTGCGAATCCTATCTTGTACTCGTATATATATTTTTTATACTTTTGCCATTTACGGGTTTGAAAGCAATTGTGTGGCTTGTCGAATTGTTGCAAAGGAATATGGATTTTGGTAACATATATGGGCTTGAAACATCAAAGGAATAGCTATTCAGACAGACAGAGTTACGTTTTTGACAACCGCAGGGATTTTGAGCCTGTAACTTGCAAATCGATTGCGGGTTAGCTAGAAGAGGCCAATTGAATATCACTAACTTTTACAGGCTACATTATGGTATCCAGTAATTATAATTTGGCCAATTGAATAGGGGCATGGTCTCAGCAGACAGAAAAGCTCTTGATATGAGTGATATAGAGAATAACCCACATCTTTGAAGAAATGTTTAAAATAGAAAACAAGATAGCAACATTTCTATGCCTCCATCTCTCTGTGATTCCATGTATTGAAGGATAGATAGAAATCTAAAAAAACACAGCTAGCTAGAGCTACATGCAGAACAGCAGGGACACTCATTTCAGTTTACCAAAGCCCTATTAATGTGTAACACAGAGGAGGTGCATTAGAAGAAATAAAAGATGCCCATGTTGTAGCAGCCAGGAGAGCTGTATAGCTTAATGCATAGCATTCTGACACCATCTCCAAAACTGGACATTGTGTTCTTTCTTTCGATGGTCTAATGCTTTTGGCAGGATGTTTGGTCAAATCATAAAAAGAAAAGTGGCAACTCATTAACTAATACTTCCCATTAATTATAAATCCAGAAGATAACATTCTATATATAGTACATATCCATACAGATAAATTACACATCAGCAAAGCAGAAGCTAAAATTCCTATTATCAGCAAAGAGACAATCAAACACAAGAAAAAAAAACTTTTATTTTGAGTATCCAGAAAGGGTGACCGTTCCTTATAAACCACTGACTCTGCAAGTTATTACCATAGAGGTCTGTATTTGACTGGGTTCTTCCAGCTTGGGTAATGCCAACCTCAGTCCCATAAAAAACAAGTTATCAGATGAAATTCATTGTCATAATTCCAGGAAAATCCTTCTGGTCAAAGTTAAGTTCTTCATAAGAAAATACTATAATATGCCACTTCAGTTGTCCTTAAGGTTTCTTACAGAGTCCTGGTGGTGGAAGGTGTTGTGTCCAGGTTCTGTGTGAATACTAAGTGGACAGGCTACAAGCTGGCATTAGGAGTTTGACTGATTATGTATTGTCTATAAATTGCCTGATACACAACAGTTGCACAAATATTGTTTTCTTTGCAGAAAAATGCTATTGTCACATAAGCTGGAAGTCTATGTTAAGTCAGATATATCAGTCACTTCACCGATCCTAATATCTGCAACTTCTTAAAAATAAATGTGCAGATAGATAGAATACCATGCTACTGGGATAATAAGAAACATCATTTCCCAGTCCTCATTACAAAAATAGAAGCAAAGGTGAAAGAAATTAATTAGTTTACATAACATATGAAATTTAGAGAACATCAACCAAAATATTGTTTAATTAATCCTGATGATAGCATCTTTAGGTCATTCTTGCAAAACATTACAATATATTCCATCAGAAATGTTATAATATTGCATATGATCACATATATAGCTGGGGATCTTACGAATGTTGGGGACGTTTGCGATGTTGGTCACGCACTTACGGTCCTTGCGAAGCGAGGCCCAAAGTTTAGCTCAACAGCTATATATGTGATTGCAATGAGCGCCGAAGGCATTTTTGATGGGCAAGTAGCAAGTATAAAAAGAATATATAAAAATTCTGATTGTTGTTTCCTCCTCTGAGCTGTTCCCTGAAAGGATTAAAGTGTTGTTATAATTGGCCCAGTTTTTAAATGCTTTCATTACTGAGACCTGGGTTTGATTCCAGTCAGGGAACCTGACAGTCACACAGTCAGTACTTGGATGGGAGACCACCTAGGAATACCCAGAGCTGCATGCTGTGGTGCACTGGAAAAGGAACTGGCAACCCACTCCAGTATCTCTGCCATGAATACTAAGTGGATCCGCATGATGTGTTGCGGTCCATGAAGTCACAGAGAATCAGACACGACTGAGCGACATAATGCTCCAACGCTATATACTATGGTATACTTAATGCAATTTTCTTATCGAACTCTTGCTTTTCAAGACTTTTACTCTATTCCAGCATATTAGCTTCTATCAAGATACTGGTATATGTTATAATTGGCACCCGATATACACTTTCTATTTGTGGGAAGGATAAAAATAATCGAGCAGATGTAAAATACAATTCCAGTAAACAAGATTTAATTCTGTAAAAGAATACTGTAGTGTGTGGGTGGATTACAGGCTGATTAAGGACAGCAATAAAGGTAAGAAAGAGTTCAGAGGAATCATAATAGTAGATAAGATGCATATAAAACAATAACTCAGCACTAGAATAAACATGTATCTAATATATATTAGTCAGGGTGTGGTAACTTTTAAAACACACCAGCTATAATCATTAAGATGAAATTTATAAGGGACCACAGACAACTAAAATAACAAAGCGGTTTCAAGTTTCAAAACCAAGTATTTATCTAATTATATCCATAAAACTACGGACACCATAAACATATGGAAATGTCTTTCAATAATCAATAACGTCGTAGATCCTAGACTTTAACTGTATTGTAGATTACTCTTAATGCTGCAGCATCACTATGCAGGACTCTGTTAGTGCAGCTATCTAGCTCGGGCTTGAGTTCAGTATGCACACATGTAACAATCGTATTGCCAGTAACAAATATGGCTACTGCACCACACACACTATAAAAGCTGCCTGATACAAATATGGCTGCCGCAACCACGCTGATCACAAACAGCAAAGCAGGACCTAGAGAAAAATAACTAATCATGTAAGACTGCGACATCCAGGACTAAGAGAAAACAAATATTTTATGAAGAATAAAACTTAACACATATTCAGAAGGAGAAACATATACAGTAGACTCTCAGTTATCCGGCACCCATTGGGATTGGTAGATGCCGGATAGATGTAGTTACAATTAAAAGAGGCCTTGATTAGCTGCACATAGGGTGCTCTGCTAAGTATATTTGTCAGTGAGGGCTGTTCTAGCAGCAGCAGCTTTCACTCCTCACTTACACACAGGTGACTGGATGGTGCGGTGCTGAATCCGGGGAATGTAACGCCAACACTGCACTGGCTCAGTCACTCATGCCTGTCTGCAATTCAGTTTTACCTGGAAGCAGACGTACAGAGGATGAAATCTAGGTGCCTGAAAGCATTTTGTATCATGACAACCTGGCTCCTGGCATTGGTTGAGCCCTAAAAAAATTAATTTTTATTTAAAGTACAGTATTAAAAAAAATTCTGGTTGCTTGAGTTCTGGATAACTGAGGGTCTACTGTATATTTAAAATAAGAGAACGATTCATTAAATATGAAATGTGTTTTTTTAGGTCTCACAACTCTGGTATGACATCTTTCTTTATGTGTGAATATAGTCCTATACTTACAATCCAGGTTCAGAATACTATAAAAGGGTTCAATTAATCATACAGAATGACATCAAATTCTGCAAAATCTGACCTACAAGAAACAGAAGAATGGATTTATAAACAAATTATATATATATATATATATATATATATATATATAGATGAATAATCAGAGTATTGCAGTATATAGTGATACCTTTTTTATTGGACAAACCTATGAATATGTTTGTCCAATAAAAAAGGTATCACTATATACTGCAATACTCTGATTATTCATCTGGATTACTGGACATTCACGGCTACCTCACTCTTTATATATATATATATATATATATATATATATATATATATATAGTACATCTGTTCACATTTGAATGTCTAAAGCAAGTTAAAAAACCTGTTTCCAGCTCACAATTCCGAGAAACACAGTTATTACACTGCATTCTGGGAAGCTGAGCAGGGGCATGCAAATGGGCTATGGATTGAAGAGTGAGGCATTTGTGGGCACATTTTAAACATGGCTTCCTTTAAGCTTATGCTTGCTGTATTACACAGCTTTAATGCAAAGCCAGGCTGGATTTTACACAAGTATCCAATCCATGTACAGCGGTTTCAAGCTTACTGGCTATCATCAGCATGGAGCGGGATCTCAGCTTGTGTTGTGGAAATTATGAGTAGGTAGTTCACCACAACAATCATTTATAATATGGTGGGCAAAAGTGCGATCGAAGCCCTCCACCGTACAGTAGTACAGTAAATAAATAGTACATCTGTGTTCACATTTGAATGTCTAAAACAAGTTAAATTTTATATATATATATATATATATATATATATATATATACTAGCGAATTGCCCGTCAAAAAATGACGGCAATGAAATTGTAAGGTAGCTAATGCTGTTTAGTGTGTAATAATGAAATATATAATACATTAATAAATGAATATACTTTAGCTATTTTAAAGCATTGTGTGGAAGAGCTGTGAATGTGTTTTGATGTTGCTGCAGCATTAGTGGTGTGGATCTGCTGTGTAAGCGTGCTGAATGTGTGCAGTGTAACACTGTGCGTGCGCGAGCCCAAACCGTTGTCGTGTACTTCCGCATTGGCGTAAAATGGCGAGTAATGTGTGGTATACGTTTGTATCGGAATATCCGTAGGTGTTTTGTGGTGTTTTGCGAGTTTCTTGTGGTGTTTTGCGAGTTTAGAGTGCTGTAGCCTCGTTTTCGTTTTGTTCGGCGGCCATTTTTTCTCTCGCTTGGATTTTTTTTTAGTCTCTAAACTGTTTTATTTCGAGTTAAATCGAGGTGTAAGTTGTATTTTTGAGGTCCTGGGTGCTCCCTCTTGGTGTAGGTAAGGTTTTTATGTATGTGCTGTGTGTATGTATTGTGTTTTACATTTTGTAATGTTCGCGAGTTGCGTCCGAGTGTTGCGAGTCCATAATGTGTGTGAACGTGTGTCGTATGTTGTTTGCGAGTGTCGTAATGTGTGTGTCGTACTGTTTGGGTTGCGACGTGAAGTTTGCGAGGGTCGCAGTTGCTGGCATGGAGCGCCTACGCGAGGGCCGCAGCTCGCTACGCGAGCCCGCAGCGTTAGCAACAACTCGTACGCTCACAACTATATATGTGATATATATATATATATATATATATATATATATATATATATATATATATATATAGTCAAGGGACATTGACATTATTTTTTTATTGTTTTTGTTGCATCTGAAAGAGGGTATTTGATAATGTTTTTTTCCCCAAATGATGCTCTTAAAGCAGAAAAACAACCAATACAAATGTTAAACTGATCTAGGGACTTGCCCCTGTCAGCCAATGAGCAGTAATATTCTATCTGCCAATTAAATTCACAGACCTATGTATGCTCTGTGCCACCATTAGTTTAAATTAAGGTTACACAGGTTTTATTTAATATTTTTTTCATGCAAAACACAACTTTGGTAATCGTTAAAGTGTGCTCTTTAAATGCATGGAAAAAAAACGTCCATGTTTCATGGCAATATATGTAAAAGGGGGCCCCCGTGTGGTAGGTATATAAACAAGAGCATATAAAATAAAACCTTAGGAAAACAGACATACCAAGGGTATGTTTCTGCCTTGGTCCACAAGGTTCAGGCCTAGGGCAACACATTATCAGGGGGCAGCAGGCTGTCTGGAGAATCAGTGCAGTACACTGAAATATGTTTGTATGCACAGAAATACCTATATACAGTGATATTTATGTCTGTAGGTATAATTCTCACCTACCATATACAGTAGGTTATCCAGAACTCAAGCAATCAGAAAAAAATGGGATACTGTACTTTAAATAAAATTTTTACAAATGCCAGGAGCCAGGTTGTTATGCCACAAAATGCTTACGGGCACCTAGATGTCATCCACTGCATGTACCTGGAAGCAGACAGACATGAGTGACTGAGCCAGTGCAGTTTTGGTGTTACATTCCCCGGGTTCAGCACCGCACCCTCCAGCCGAGCGTACCTGTGTGTAAGTGAGGAGTGAAAGCTGCTGCTGCTAGAACAGCCCTCACTGACAAATATACTTAGCAGAGCATCATATTTGCAGCTAATCTAGGCCTCTTAATAGTCACCAGAAACTACATTTATCCAGCAACAACCAATCCCCATGGGTGCCGGATAACAGAGAGTCCACTGTATACAGAAAACACACAGGTATTAATTTGAGATATAGATATGAGAAAGGAAGAGCTGCAAGTGGCTTAGGGTAGCATAAAACCTAAATATGCCCTTTTGACACTTTCAAGTAAAACCATCTTACATTCCTCCATATCTCATGTAACAAACTGAGAATATGATTACATACCCATCACAAATAAGTCTATTTAGCTGGGACCAGCAACCAACCACACGTTAATAAGATTAAAGGACTGCCAAGGTCATTCTTTTTTATATGTGGTTTTGAATAACACATATAATAGTTGTGGTAATTGCGAGTTTGTCGGTATCACTATGTTAAAAGTTGCGGCAAATACTACAAGTTGCGAGTTGCGCATGCACAATGCGAGGTAAAAGCCGCACATGTGCATTGCGCATTGAATCGCGCGGACTGTAAAGTAACATACTGCAACATGCTGCTGAGATGTATTTCATGATAGTCTAGGATACTACACTACATATCAAACCCTACAGGATCTGTGTCTGCATATGCTGCATTGGGTAGTCCCATGTAAGTACTATTTGTTTGATTTTTAGCCAGCAAAAACAGAGTTTTTTATTGCTTACCAAATACCCCAGATTATATGAACAGGGGACACACAAAAAAACGTAATCATGCATTATCAGATTTGGCCACTCAAGGGCTATGGACCATGAAAGCTTCGACCCATAATTATATATATATATATATATATATATATATATATATATATAACGTTCAACAATATTGGGGGGCAGGTGGCTGGGGCCCAGGGGCACTAAGAATTTAAACAAAGATCCACCCTGTGGCATGTCCTGGGAGTAGAGTTGAATTGCACCACTCAAGGCCATAGTTTTTTTGTCTCTTCAAACTTTACCCCCCTCCCCATATTTTTGGGGCTTTTATACCCATGCATTACACTAAGATTTTTTCTATCTCTTGGTACCTATAATCCTTGTAATTAAAAAAAGCAAGGGTGCAGGAATAAAAACTGTGTTTATATCTTAAAAAATATTTTCAATTGTTCAGTAAATTAATAACAGTATCCTAGCACCAATGCTGACACACATGAATAATATCTTTTGATACACTTTTTCTGTGCAACAGAAATTGATTTATATAGACAACTATTATCACAAGGGATTACACCCAATCCAGCTAAAACATATAAAACAAGGTGATTCAAGCGCCAAACAGCCATTTTATTGTGAATAAATCTACAAACCGCAGTGATAAAAACCCAGTAAAGTGTGGTGATCACTCACCAAATTGGAAACATTTCAATTTTCAAAAATAACTATATAACCATAACAAATATATCTGTACTTAAGTCAGTGCACACCAACTGGTCTTGCAAAGTAAGAGTGTGTATTTATTTATATATATTTATATATATATATATATATATATATATATATACTGTATATATATATATATATATATATATATATATATATATATATATATATATATATACACACAGTGTATACACACATATACATACACACACATATATATATAATAATAAAATAAGTATTTCATTCTGTTTTTCTGTACCGCAGTGTTTTAAATTATGTTTCCTGGCTAAAGATTTGATTTGCTGCTGTTTACACACCTTTTTTGGGTGGTGGGGGGGTTAATTAATGGTAAACAAAAAAATATGTTTAACCTGAAAAGCGCTTACACGGATCCTTTAAGTGGCTTCAATTTCTGGTTGTTCTGATAAGGCACATGAACCTTCCTTGCAATTTGCAATTAACTAGGCCTGGAAAACAAGCAGGTGGTGGTATAGACATATTTTTTTATCTTCCCACTGCACATTTCACTGCATATCTGCAGTTCCATCCCTCCAATTCTCATCCTTCGAAGTTCACAACACCCGCCTCTTCTCTCTCGTCTCCCTACCAGACGTGATGATCTGTTGACCCCCTGGACTTTCTATATCATTTTGCTGCTTGGCTCCCTCATTTTCTCTCTTCTTGGTGACCTTAACATCGTCACTGACACAACTACCTCAAATAGAACAGCAAGATTGTTTTAATTTCCCTTGGCCTCTTACAGTGGACAGTGTCCCCAACCCACTGCAATGGTCACTCACTTGACCTTAACTTTACCAATCTCTGCACAATCTTTAAACTTTATCGTGTCCCCACTCCCCTATATCTGACATAAAATCTCACTACTCCTACCACCCATCATCCATTCCCTACACCAGAACCTATGGATGCCTCCAAGCACTTGACCCACAACAATTTTCCAAAGTGCTAAAACCCCCTACTAAACCTCCTCCCCAAATTCACCTGCCATGATATTACCACCTCACAATGCAATATATTAACATCAACCCTTGACAATTTTTGATCCCAAAACTAGATGCTGGCCCCCTGACTATCATCCACAACCATGGCACACTAAACAAACTTGTTATCTCCAGGTGCTGAGTGACTGTGGAGGATATCTTGCACTTCAGCAGAATTACTCCATTACATGTTTGTTATGCGCTTGCACTACTTTTCATTATTAATCTACTTTGTCCTATGACCTCAAAGGCCAGTTCTCTAACCCTCAAAACTCTCCTCGGCCTGCCCCCACCTCCTACCCGTTGTTATCTCATAGCAGAAGACTTTGCTCTCAGTCTGGCTTAAACAGACACTCTTCTCAAGAAACCCATACCATGCAGTGTTTGCTCCTCCACATTCCAACATCCACAATGAGCTCATTTGATCTTGTAACTGAGGACAAAGTCTCTGGTCTCCTAATAACCTTTTACAACATCATATTCCATCACATCTAAGCTCTTCTCTCTCTACCAGACTTATGTGAACTCTCACTTATATCTTCAACCTGTTCATAAACATGGGCAAGTCGTTAACTTCCTTAAAACAACCCTTAATTACACCTATCTTTAAAAAACCCTCAATTTACCCTGCTTTTGCATCCACCTATCCCCTATTTCTCTGCTTTCTTTGGCTTCAAAACTACTTGAGTGACTCATCTACGTTCGCGTAACACAATTCCTTTCTTCCAACTTGCTTCTCGATATCGATGTTGCCAACTGCCTCATTCATATCCTCCGGGATGTCCACCACAAACTCAACATTTTAAAGACTGAGATCCTTATTCCCCCTTCTATTACAGTTCCCACCCCTCAAATAACCATCCCTATTGGCAATGACATCCTCCCTCCTACCTCACAGACCCTTTATCTGGACGTAGTATTGGACTTTATCACAATCAATAAATAAATTGTTTCGTCTTCACCTAAAAAAACCTCTTAAATGTTACACAAGACACATTGAGAATTCTAATCCATCTCCTCATCATATCTTGTCTTAACTAATGTTAATTGATCCATCTGTCCCCACAACAATCTATAATGAACACCTCCACTAGACTCATCTACTAAACTTAAAGATCGGGGTCTGCCAGTCACTCCAGCCTCCACAGGCACGCCCCCTTTTGAGCGCACATGACATGCGCAATGTCATGTGCGTGCTGACAAAGGCGCGCTCCCACACTAGCGCGCAGAGAGGGTGAGTACTGGGGGAGAGAGACCTGGGGTAAAAGGTTGGTACTAGGGGGAGAGACAGAGTGAGTAGTGGGGAGAGAGAGAGAGCTGGGGAGAGAGGGGGGGTACTGAGGGAAGGAGGGAGAGCTGGGGAGAGAGGGTGAGTACTGAGGGAAGGAGGGAGAGCTGGGGAGAGAGGGTGAGTACCAGAGGGACAGAGGTTGAGCTGGAGAAGGAGGGGGAGGAGAGTGCAGAGTGCTTAAATGGCGCAGGTGTGGGTACGCACATTTGTCAGCCTTTGTGCCCAATCTACATACCCTACCAAATTGCTCACATACAACCTATAGTATAACATGTCTACTTACTTTAGAATGTGTTTAAATCTTTGTAATCTGCCAATTGTACCCACTGTACTTACATTGTAAATAGTACTACAAAAAATGTTGCCGATATATACATAGAATAATAATAATAATAATAATAATTAGTTACACCTTATATTTGCTGAAGTTGATCCATCTAAAAAAAAGGAAATAACCCAGACTTTTTAACCCTTACAAAACTAAACTAATTTGCCATGCGAACCAAAGAATTTGACTTTGAATATGTTTTTAAATGAATTGCAGCAAGTTTTGTAATTTCATTGTCTCTTTAATTTTAAAAAGTAAGCATTTGACCTTTTGATTTAAATTTTAATGAAAACTATTTGAAATTAATATTGCTGGGAAAGTATTTAACATATGGAGTTTTAAAAGCACTATTTATACAACATCTGGATAGGTCAGAGTTTTACTTTAAATATGAAATGCACTGAAATTAAAAATTGAGGGCAAGTTATTAAACCCACAGTAAGAGGTGATATGCATAGGGATCTAGTGACCAGGAACAAATCAAGCAAAATGTAGATTAAAGGGCCAGTTAATTCAGTACAAATTGGAGTACACCAATTTCTCCTAAAAACATGTTGAAATGTTCTTTTATTTTTTTAAATAGGCACCTATTTCACACAAAAAATCAAAAACAAAGTGTCAGTTTACATGAGACTGTGGCTAGTCCCCCAGGCAGACTGACAGCAAGAGTTGCATGCAGAGAGCAGAAACAAAAAGAGGGTTAACCATTCCCTAATTAATCTGTACAGGGAAATAAATGACTGCTAGAAACATCTAAATATGTTACTTTTCGGTTAACTGATTGCTGATGACATTCCTGAATGGAATGTATTGTTAATCACGGAACAGTCAGCAGTGTGCTTGTAAGCAGACCCAATACTGCAGATTTTTAGCTGTTATTAGTGTAATAAAAAAAAAAAAAAAAACATTAAATCCTTTTAACATAGAATTGTGTGCTCTTTCATACTATGAAGATAAGGTAAATGGCCCTTTAAGCAAATTAGCAACACAAGCAGGCAGCAAGTGTCCATCAACCAAACTGACCTTTCCACACTGTTGCCTAGATAGTATTTGGAACTGGACTACCTACACAGCGTACTGAGCACAAGGGCCTACAGAATAAAAGCTCACGTGCATATAGCACATTATGATGAAACCAGAAGTGACCTCATCAAGACAGGTGTAAAATTATTTGTCATATGGCTAATTTATACGTTATGCTCGAGACCCATTTGTTAAGTGCACACACTTAATTCTCTCCTGCTTTTACTTTCTTAATAGCTTTTTAAGGCTAAACAACTTACTTTTTAGATTGATAAATTGGCTACTGCTGTTTCTGTAGTTGGGTCACCTTTGTTTTAATTTGGGCCTCCTGGTTTTCTTATTTGTTTTTGTTGCACTACAGTATCACTAGCTCAGGCAGAGGCTTTATCTTGCCAAGGTAATTGAATATGTGGTTATAGACATACAGTAGACTCTCAGTTAACCAGAACTCTCTCTCAACCAGAATCGTTTTGAATACTGTTCTTTAAATAAAAATGTAAATTTACAGGGCTTAACAAATGCCAGGAGCCAGGTTGTCATGCCACAAAATGCTTACAGGCACCTAGATTTCATCCACTGTTACCTGGAAGCAGACAAATATACATAGCAGAACTGACAAATATACATAGCAGAGCATCTTATGTGTAGGTAATCTAGGCCGCTTGTAATAGTAACTCTCAAGCAACCTGAAACTACATTTATTCGGCATCTACCAATCCCCATGGGTGCCGGTTAACTGAGATTTTACTGTATATTTTTTATTTTGTAATGAAAATTGTAATACAATAAACATTTGGGTTCCTTAATACAAAAGCTGTGTACCGTTTCATGTTTATAAAATAGATATAACTAAGAGGTAGGGGGGAAGACGGGAGGGATGGTGTTACACCCTGCAAGTTCGGGGGAGTATGCGCACCCCAGTTCTCTCTCTCTGTATGGGTCGCAACTCTTTGTTCAGATCTCGACACCAGCAGACACTTCAGATGACAGCATAATTTCTTAAGAGGCAGGCACCATCAGACCCCTTTTCTTAGGATCTAAGAATAACACAACGTACCTTTGATTAGTACAAGCAAACTCCAACACTACCTTTGTTTAGTGTGTCCAAAATAAGACTGGCCTTCTTTATTTTTCAAAACACATTTCAGATGACATAAAACACCAAAGACTCCCCCCCACCCCCCACAGTTCTAGTCTATTCTCCTGGGCATATAGCTTGCTATTCCCCCTCACCCATGATTTCCAGATGTATAGAGGAGTCTGGCTTTCTTCTCATTACACATTTTAAATCTTATTACACATTTTATCTCCCATAAAACTAGCTCCCCCCTTCATGACTAAAGCCAGAGCCTTCACACGTGGCCGATCGCCGGGCCATATAAATTCTTTAAAAAATATTTAACTCTTTGTCACATAAGTGACTGCATTAACTTTATTATTTAAGCATAGCCCACTATCCTATTTCTAACACAGATACAGTATTCCAATGTTAATCAATGAAAGCACCACATGCACCCACCACATCCATGTTACAACTACATGTATGCACCACACCCATGATACAACTGCCAAGCAAGTCGCCAGCACCCTCCAACCACACATATAACAACCGATTAACCCCAAACAGTCCAATGGGCCCTTCTGTTCATAACAGATGGGGTATAAATGAGAAGCGCAATAAGATATCACATAATCTCCAAATGCTGCAGACATAGCTTTTGTTAGTCCATGCTTTGTTAATAAATATCCTTTTTATAAAAAGAAATACATTTTCTTACCACTGTATCCAACATTATAGCACATTAAACAAAAATTACATTACAATATACCTTGATCGCCCAATCATTATAATTAGATAATATCCTTTTATATTTATCGTCACATATGTTATATAAGATCAGAGACTCCAAAAGTTATTCCATTTATTCCACCTCTTTAAGAATTAATCTAAATTACCCTTTAAAAATGCAGTCAGTTTTTTCCTTTTTAAAGATCGCATTGCAGTCCGTGTTATTTTAAATACTACAATGTTTCATTTTTGTGTAATGTTCCCAAAGGCTATGGTAATAAAAAAAGATGTATGGATCTAATGGTGTATCCCACAAAAAAATTCCTTGTTTGATTCCAGGACCTTGGCACCTTGGGGCACATACATCAGTTGTGTTGTTGTTCCTATTAGTTCACACCCTCATCATCATTCTGTATAATTTACATGAGTGATGTATCACCTGAAAAAGTTTTTATAACCCTTATAGTTCACACAAATGGACAGCTTATGCATTTATAAGATATTCTGCCGGTCTTCATCTATTTCACATCCACACCTTTGATACTCGACTACCTCAAAACTCGTAGATTTCTGTATTTGATGCGTCTTGATGAGAAAAAAAATGCTTTGGCACTCAATGCTTCCTTGGTGCTGACCGTGTTTGCTAAAACCAATTTATATTACTCCTTTGCGAGTTTGGTACACGTCGTTTTTGCCACTCATCATGCCTTCTGGAACCAATTAACGACGAGTCCACTGTATATTTTTTAGTTCACACAAATGGACAGCTTGTTATGTATTTATAAGATATTCTGCCAGTCTTCTTTATCTATTTCACATTCCATATATCTTTCTATAAGTTTTCATCATGTAGGGGAGCTTGTATGGTTGTGTGTAATCTTTTCCTTATATAAATATTGCTCTATGTGTTTAAAGGGCACACCGACCTTTGAGCGTACCAGATGTGCGCCATCAAAAGCGCACACCAATTCGCGCCCGAATACAGGGCACTTGTGATAAGAGGGGAGATCGCTCTCAGAGGGGGGTCCAGACGGTGTAAGTAGCTGGGTTTCTGGATGGGCAGGGGATAGATGTGCGGATGGGCAAGGGGATGGATGTGGGGATAGATGTGTAGGACAAGCCAAGTATATCTGCAAGCCATTAGTGGCTGCGGAGGTAGGTGTAACACATAAAGCTTTTCATATTGAAGGAACATACACATCCATCCCCCTGCCTATCCACACATCCCCACGCAAGTTCTTTACCTGTCATTGAATGTAGAAGTCTGTGACTCAGACGGGTGTTGACGAGGGACGCGCTGGTGTTGCTGCTACCATCTCATGACTGGACTGTTAATCTGGATGGTTATAACCTATTTAGGAAAGATAGAGGCAATGGTAAACGAGGAGAAGGGATTTGTCTGTATGTTAAGCCTGAATTTAAGGCTATAGTCATAGAAGATATTTATGGCGGACCTAGTGATAAAGTTGAATGTTTGTGGGTAGAGTTAAATAGCGGAGCAGCGAATTCCAAAAGAATATTAGTAGGAGTATGCTATAAACCCCCAAATATAGCTGAAAGTGAGGAAATACAATTATTGTTACAGATTGGAAATGCAGCTAAGCATGGGCAAGTTCTAATAATGGGAGATTTTAATTACCCTGAAATAAACTGGATAAATGAGACCAGCAGTTCAGCTAAGGGGAGCAGGTTCTTGAGTACACTCAGGGATCATTATCTGTCCCATGTTATACAGGAGCCTACTAGAAATGAAGCTATCTTAGATTTACTCATCACATATTATAATTGTCTAACTACGATTTGTCGTCACGCTGCGTTGCGTAGTGCGTACGACTTAGCGATGAGCGCCGCAGGCGCTCATCGCCCGGCGAGCCTCGCACAGCGAGGCGAGACGTTAAATCCTAGCACTTAGAAAAAAAATACGAGATGGAAAAAATTACGAGATAAGCGGCGGAACCAAAACACTAAAAAAACACTAAATACACACTAAAAAATAAAATAAAGGTCACTTACAGCATGGGGAACCAGGCAGGATGTCTGGAAGTGAGTTGGAACTCCAATTTACAGCGATTTAGCCGAGTTACAAAGATCGAAAATCGGCTAAGCGAGAAAAAAATGGCCGCCGAAAAACTAATAAGGGGAATGGAGGCGCTAAGTTATGAAGAAAGACTAACCAAATTAAACTTATTTTCTCTAGAAAAAAAGCGTCTAAGAGGAGATATGATTACCTTAAATCTTTATACTGACCCTGGATGTATTTATATGTCAGGGGAGCTTTTTGTGCCAAGAGGTTTTCAACTGACAAGAGGACATCCCTTGAGGTTAGAAGTAAAAAGATTCCACCTCAAAGAAAGAAAAGGGTTCTTCACAGTAAGGGTGGTTAATCTGTGGAATTCTCTACCAGAGGAGGTGGTGACAGCGGATTTGATAGATAACTTTAAAAGGGGACTAGATTTATTTCTAATTAAAAAGGGAATTCAGGGTTATCATGGATAATTAGAGAGACAGTAATGATCCAAATTTTTTACATTTCCCTTTGAGACAATTGGCTAAGTCTCGCTTGTGTTTATTAATAATAATTAAAAAAAAAAAAAATAATTGATTAATAATTAACAACTAATGAATTAATAGTTAATCCTCATATTGCAGATCAGAGGAGATCTTAAAAGGTTAAACTTGATGGACTGAAAGTCTTTTTTCAACCTTAAATACTATGTAACTATGTAATTTGTCAGGCGCGCTGTTGTTGGTGTGCACATTTGACGTTGCGCAGATGACGGCGCCCAAAAGTCGTGCCACCATTCAAAGTGTTGCGGGTGTAGTCCCGGTGGGAACACTTTGTTTTGGAGAAATAGTGTCAATCTTCGATTATTTTTGTTCCCTATTATATTCCCGATTATTAAAGACTGTGCAATTGTAGGACACTCTATGGGGATGCTAGGTATATGCTCTTTTGGTAGTCAGTACTGGTAGAGGTAATCGGTTAACATATTTCAGCATATCCACTTTGATTTAACCTTTAACTCACAAATGTTTATGTTCTTTTTTGCACCTCTTTTGACATCTCTTTATCTACTTTACTATATAGACTATATACCGGTACTCTTCTTCCTCGCTCTATATCTTTGCCACACCAAGCCCCTACAATTTCCCTTTTCTTCATTTATTCTTTATCTTTCCTTTTCCCCTTCATCAATCCTGCTATTTTTCTATGTTCATGGTCTCCTGACGTTGCAATGGCAACACTAGATGAGTATCAAAAATGAAAAGACCGCAAACTGTATAATATTACCCGGAAGAGCTTGTTATCAATAAAAAAATAAATCATGGGGCATGCACATATGTTTTTTTCCTCATAATATGGCCCACTGTTGGACACTCCTAGGTGGCATGCAGAGGTACTGCAGTTGCAAAGCACAAAGGGCCCGCTAGATGTTAGGGCCCCTCTGGTACATTTAGCAGACTTGGGTTGAGCAAACTTTAATAACAAAAGCCAAGAAAGTTTCCAGGTGCACAACATCAAGAGTAATATCAATTATAAACATAGGGATTAGGAAAACTTTTGTTTGTGGAAAGAACATCCCCGAAAAAATAAAAAATAAGTAACTAATGCATTGCATTATTAGTCAATGTGTTCTTTTAAGAAACCTAATTGGAAAGAACCTTAGAAAAATAGCAACATAAGCTTGAAGTAATAGTATAGATAACAAAGTGGCAATAAATGATAGCCAGATTAAAAGACGCTTTGTACAGTGGTCCCTCGGTACTTGTCAACCTCAAAATGTGATAAATTCGGTGTTAAAAATGTCTTGATGAGCAAAAATTGCTTTGGCACTCAACGCTTTCTTGGTAGAGCTTTCTAAAACCAATTTACATTACTCCTTATGGGAGTTTGGTACTCGTTGTTGTCACCACTTGTCATGCCTTCTGAAACCAATTAACGATGAGTACAAGACCACTGTATTTGCGGTCTACCAAAAAGGACAAATGCTGTGAAATTCAGCCACAATATAACAAGCATAAATTATTATTAACCTTTATTGTTATGCTCCAACATGTTCTGTAGCAATAAACAGGGTAGATAAAAGTCAAAAAGAATTTTAACCAATTAAAAAAGAATGGAGGGCTTTGTTATTGAGTTTAAAATCAAGCGTACAAAGTGTTTTCCCTAAAGCACCTAATAAGATTGAAAACTAGCAAACTTACAGTCTAAAGGGGATAGAGACGTGAGGTACAATATATTGTGCATATTAAGACTGAAGGTGCTAAGTTTCTTTAAACAGATTACTTTTTAGTGAGGTTCTAAAGGATTTGAGGCAGGAGGATAGTCTAGTGGAGCGAGGCAAGGAGTTCCAAAGAATAGGGGAAGCACAAGAAAAGTTCTGAAGGCAGGAATGAGTGGAGTGATTGACAGGGAGGTACTGCAGACAATGATTGTTGAGAATGGTAGAGGAGTCTAGCGGAGGCATCCATTATGGACTGAAGTAGAGAGAGACGGGTGATGGGAGGCCAGAAAGGAGCGAGTTGCAGTAGTCGAGGCGAGATATGATGAGAGAATGGATTTGAATTTTGGTTGTTTCTTAGAAGAGATAAATATGGACCAATCAATCATTCTTTAATGGTGACTTTTATTTCCTCGACTGAGTTGCTTTTTCTGATGTCTCAGGGGATGTATATTTGTAAACTGATGAGCTTTTTATTAGTCCAAATGAAAACACTGGCAATTTCAGCTGCTATACTTCCCTTGTATAAACAGAAGATTCCTCTACATTCAAAGTATTTTCAAAACCCAGGAGGTAGATCACCAGAAATAAAAATAGTAGATTGCACTGTAGGAAAATGTTATATGAAATGCAATAAATTAGAGGCTGTATTATAAACTGGGCATTTGCAGTGCCCTTTAAGGTCATGTATGTTATGGCCCGACTCAATAAGAAATTAATTGGGAATGTCTACAGTATTACATATTAATAAGGTACCTTCCGGCTCATCACATTGACCTTACAAACACAAACCTTTTAAATATAATGGCAAGATTTATAACTGCATTATTGATGAGATCATTCAAAAAGAATGATCAGCACTTGTATTTTAGCTGACATTTTGGGAATTTTCATCCAAGCATCTGAAACACATTAGTTTCTTCTTTTAACCCTATCCAATGGCACAAAACTATGGATCTAAAATTATCAACATTTTAAAACATAATTATGACTAGAAAAGGGAAAACAACATTGTCCTCACATTTCATTGGGGCTCATAGTACTTTATAAGGGTGGAAGAGGGACTGTAATTGCATAATAACATTGGGGGGCATTGTTTTGGCAACCACAGAGAGACAAGCAGACTGTGAATCTAATTAGCACATCAAAAGGTCTAATTAGTATAGGGAAGCCACTCATTTGCAAAAAAAAACATGAAGTACAGACAATACTGAGGTTCTCTGGAATGATTCACTTAAGGAAAACATTGATAATACAATGTATAGACAGTTTTTCATACTCTTTAAATATACAGTAACTTGATTTGGGGGAGACTTAATTCCTTTAATGTACTTATATATAACTGATTACTAAAATGGATAAAATATTGTAACCACTTCTATACAAATTTAATTAAAAGAGTAAGTTTGTTTCAGTTCTAATATTCTGAGACCCTTTTTTTTTTAATGATATATATTTACGTTTTCTCTCTCTAAGTTCACCCAGCAGCTTAGATTTACAGTTTCCTGATTTACTTATCAGGACACTTACCACCTATGATATCACAGCATCTTAGATTTTAGTTTGCCTAATTTAGATAGTGATTGTTGGAGGAGTTGGGTCGTACAATTGAGAAATAACAATATATTGTAAAAGATTTCTAAAAATGAGGATTTTGCACATTGTGCTGACAATGGGCCATATCGCAATTAGTTGTAAAAGTTACAGATATTCAATTGGCTACATTTAGCTACTCACATTTCAATTGTGAGATACCAGCCCACAATTACTGCTAGCCAGCCATAGACTTAACGCAGCCCTATCTCCTCCATTGATTTTTCAAGCCCGCAAAAGTTAACAGTGCTAGATGCAAAAATCGATGTTCAATTACAAAAGTTCAAGTAGCTCGCAAATGAAATCTGACAAGCAAATCGAAAATGGATTAAAAAATATTACGTGTACTAGATTGGACTCGCAAGGGGGTTAGACACTACTACTGCAGCAGCAATTAAACACACTCTACTGTACTTTAATATTGAGAAAGCATGGAAAGACAATATAATGAATTGCAAAGCAGTCTCAAGCTCGCAAACTGCAATAAAACATAATTATTTGTAACTTTTATTTCCATGTTATATCGATCCCAGGAATCAATGGATTTATACAGATCAGGCCACCCACATGGACTTAAACATAAAATGTAATGCATTTCAATATTGCTTGAGTGCTACCCATTCGGCAAATATTACTTATTTGCATATATTAATGCTTATCCTTTGATTGCAGATTACGTCTAACTTCCATGTTTTACTGACATCATGATGATGGTCTTATTTACTATTGGCTGTGTCAAAGAAGTAAATTACTAGCTTGCTTAATTATTGCCAGATCACATGATCATACCCCCTGAAATGCGAGTTAAAGACAATTCAACCCTTTTAAATATTTAGAGAAAATATTAACTGTAGTCAAAATTCGGGTTACAGGCAATTACAGGCTTGAAATTGAATGGAGCCCAATATCAGCAAGTACGCTATTAATTATATATGGGTATAGAGGCTGTATTATCTTAATAACCAAGAACACATTGTTTATTTTAGGCCTACATCACATTGGAAATTCAGTAGACTTCAATGGTATTTTGTGTGGGAAAACTGATGATCAATGAGATAGATTTACTAAACTGCATTGGCAATTTTCCCCAAAGGAAATAGGTGTTGCAGACATGAGCAATCTGCTTTGCAGCCAATATGAAGTTTAGTGAACCTAGGGTAATGACTCCTATGTGAACTAGGCCTTAGTCGTTCAGTTGAATTAAATCTGGCTTGTTTGGATATAGAAAACATTATCTAATTAACAACGTAACATGATAATGGTTACAGAAATTATATTCAACTAGCGACTTGGCAGTCAAAAATGACAGAAATAAAATCTTAAGCCTGGCAATGCTGTTTGCCACAGAATGCAGGGCTTTCCCCCCTCTAACTTGCAGGTCTCGCGATGAGCACCTTCGGCACTCATTGCGAGCCTCTCCCACCGACTACTTTAAGGTCCTCACGATGAGCTCCTTTGTCACTCATTGCGAGCCCCGCAATAAACGGCTTGGCCGCTTATTGCAGACATCGGCCAACCCGCCACTTTCATGCCTCGCAATGATGAGCGCCCAGGAATGCGCAAGCCCGTAATTTTTAACATGGCGTGACCGACAATTTGTAACTACCACAACTATATATATGATTAAAAGAAACAGTAAACACATATATGAGCACTGATAATACATAAGACATATAACGTCTTCCCCTTCTGGATCACAACCTTTTCATATTGAAGGAACATACACATCCATCCCCCTGCCCATCCACAAACCCAGGGGTTTGTGTACCTCAGTGAAGCTGTGAGCTATACCATGTAGGGTCACCCAAGATGGGCAGATCATACAAATTGTGGTCAAATGGAGAAAGAGCTGTCAACACACTCCAGTATCTTTGCCTTGAAAACCTTACGGATGACCACAACCAGACACCAGATCATGCCTAGCGGTCCATAGGGTCACAGAGAGTCGGACACGACTGAATAACAAATATAACCCATTTCTTCTATCAGTATGTTTAACTGTTCTGTGTGTGTCACATACTCCCTGTATTCAGTGTATTTCCCTGCATAAAATAACAATAAAGGTTAAAAACATTGATAATGCATCAGAGAATGCTTAAAATATGTAAACAGGTAATATGGTTAAAGTTGACAATGGAGTTTAAACAACACTTTTTTCACTTTTAAGTTTTTTTTTGTTTTTTTTGTGATTTACAACATTTTGTAGTTGCAACAAAGAGTATATAAAAATAAACAGTCACAAAAAGAAGAAAGAAATTAGAATTAAGTAAAACATCAAACAAGAGAGTAAACATTAGATTATTTCCTTTTATGCAGGTAAACAGTACTTTGACTCCTTGCCTAGTCCAACAAATGTCAATGGGGCAGAGAGAAGGTTAAGATACAGAGCAACCCATATAGTGTACATATAGGATATGTAAATGGTGTCGCTCGGTCGTGTCCGACTCTCTGTGACCTCATGGACAACACACCATGCTGATGGACTTGGTTTTCATGGCAGAGATACTGGAGTGGGTTGCCAGTTCTCTCTCCAGTGGGCTACAGCATACAGCTCCTGGTATTCCCAGGTGGTCTCCGATCCAAGTACTGATCAGTGTTATCTCTTGGTTCCCTGGCTGGATTTGAAAGCACCTGCATCCTAACCACTGGACCACCAGGGAAAATATAGGATATACATTTCTATTAAACACATATAAATGTAAAATGATATGGAAGCTTTCTGTCTTCTACTAGGTATATAACATCCCTGTGCATCTATTTACTTGTATGTACTTTATTAAGAAGTACTTATAAGCTCTGTTTTACTGACTAAAATCAAATAAATAGTACTTGCTTGGGTCTGCCCTCTTCAGCTCATGAAAACAGACTCAGTATTGACTGTGCAGTGTATCCTATTAGCCTATCAGTGACCATGTTGCAGTATATTGCTGAGACTTTGCCCTTGATTGGCTAATAGGAGACACTGCACAGTCTGTGCTACATAGTCTGTGTTTTCCTAAGCTGAAGAGGGCAGACCCAAGCAGCTACTATTTGTTAGTTTCTAGTCAGTAAAGACAGAGCCTTATTGACAAAAAAAATACATAAAACTAAATTGATACACAAGTATATTATATACCTCGTAAAATCCAGAAACCTTCCCATATCCTTTTAATGAGCCTAAAGCAGCATAAAACCCAAATACTTTGGTTAGACACTGAAACCCATTTAGTCTGATAAATTCCAAGTGGTTAGTCCAGACATGTAAATACAATATAATTGAGTGTTATAATAGTATACAGCAATACTTTTTTCAACTTTATGCTAGTCCCAAAAAAAAAGTATCACTATATCCTGCTTATATTTTTACATCTACAAAAAATGCCATATTGCAGACCTGGGACCTTTCCTGTTATAGTTACGGCACAGGTATGTTACTGCAGTGTGGCAAACTAATGCTAGATAGCAGATATATTGTAAATGTCGTTGATCAGTTGTGTCCAACTCTCTGTGACCCCATGGACAACACACCATGCTGATCTACTTGGTTTTCATGGCAGAGATACTGGAGTGGGTTGCCAGTTCTTTCCCCAGGGGTCTACAGCATCCAGCTTCTGGTATTCCCAGGTAGTCTCCCATCCAAGTACTGACCAGTGTGACCTCTTGGTTGCCTGCCTGAATTTGAACCCAGGATGCTGTGGTGAAAGCACCTGCATCCTAACCACTGGGCCACCAGGGAACCCACTGATATATTAGAGAAGTTCTAAGCTTAGAATGGTAGCCTAACCCTTAAACGAACCCTAAACATTTACCTAAGCCTTGACTCTATCATATGGCACTGCAATATCGGCAGCACCATCTAGTGGTTGGTCATCGCACTACAGCGGTGCCATAACCATAACCGGAAAGGACCCAGAGATGATTTAAATGACGACAGTAATATTCAAGCTTTTATTTTAGGTAGAAAAGATCAGTATAAACATATTTTCAATATATAGTGATTGAAGGTATATGACAATTTCCCTGTTTCTAATCTAGCACGTGCTGCTTATATCAAACACACCCGTTACATTGAGTCATTCTATACACACAGATTTATTTTATTTGAAAATTTGATTCCAACACCCCTAGAGCTGCTTACATAGGCATAGTGTACCTACCAATAGAAACCTGGCATTCAAGTACGGTTTTAACCCTATACTAACCTTCAAAACAACAGCAGAACAATGCAGAACTCCATAGCAGCAATGTCTGATCTCCTCACTGCTTCCTTGTGGAAGGGACTACACATACCATGATGCTTTGCAGAAACTGACTTCTTATAGATTGCGACAACATTATAGCTGCCTGTGATTGGACAAAACTAATTATGAATTTTATGCTAATTTAGCTAGGATTTTTTCAGGGGCATTAATGTCAAAATCAACTGCCATAAAAGTGAAAAAATTGCAAATGTCAGGGTAAGTTTATTAATGTTTATTTTGGCTTATCTGATATAAGCAGCATATGCTAGATGAGAAAAAGGGGAACTTAGATGTACCTTTAAATAGTAGTGTACTGATGTGTACCATTTGAAATGTATTACATAAGGAGTATTACAGTGGTCATTTAATAGAAACCAATTTTATCTGAGCAAAAAAGGTGATATGTCTTTAAATAAATGATAATAATGAGATTGAAGCACAACTGTTGTGAGCAGGTGATCTCTGGCAGCACTGTCTAGTCACCTGTAGATGACACAGCCCTATTTCAGCACAAACAGGAAGCAGTGAGTCCCTCCCTCCAGCTGTCAGACCGCCCATACACACACAGCACACTACTCCTACCAGGGCATTGTGAGCTAAAAGGCTTCGCCGCCACTTCCGGGTTTACAGCGCATAGCATGCCGGGATTGTAGTCCAATGCCTCCCTCCTGTGGAGCCGAAGACCGCTCCTTAGGACTACAACATCCGTCATGCCAGAAGCAGGGAGAGGGGCGTGGTCAATCCAAAAGGGGCGGTAACGTCTGTCAACGGCTATCCGGCAGAGAGGAGGGCGGAGCCTGAGCAGCAGAGCAGAAGCTGGGCTTCCGCATTGGAGACCGGCCGGGGTACCGACCTCTGCCCGCAGCCATGACACAGCCGCCCCAGTCCCCCTCACACATCCAGCAGCGGAGGAGGGACCGGCGCATTTTTTCAGGGACCTGCCCGGATCCCAAGTGCCGGGCTCGGCTGTTTTTTCCGGCCCAGGGCTCGGCCAGTATCGAGTGCACGGATTGCGGCCAGAGACACGAGCAGAGGCAGCTGCTGGAGGTGGAGGAGGTGACTGAGCCGGACGTGGTGCTGCACAACCTGCTGAGGAATGCACTGCTGGGGGTGACCGGGACCCCCAGGCGGAGCACGGACATGGTGAAAGTCATGGGGCTCTCCAACTACCACTGCAAGCTGCTGGCCCCCATCCTGGCCCGGTATGGCATGGACAAACAGACGGGCAAGGCCAAGCTGCTGAGGGAAATGAACCAGGGGGACATCTTTGACTGTTCTCTGCTGGGTGACAGGGCCTTCCTCATAGAACCAGAGCATGTGGACACAATGGGCTATGGCAAGGACCGCTCAGGTAGTCTCCTCTACTTGCACGACACACTGGATGATATCAAAAGGGCCAACAACAACCAAGAGTGCTTCATTCCAGTGCACGTTGATGGGGATGGACATTGCTTGGTCCATGCAGTGTCCAGGGCACTGGTGGGCAGGGAACTTTTTTGGCATGCCCTTCGTGAAAACCTGAAGAAGCACCTGAAGGAAAATCTGGACCGCTACAAGGCTCTCTTCCATGACTTCATTGATGTGGCTGAATGGGAAGATATCATCAATGAGTGCGATCCACTGTTTATTCCCCCTGAAGGAGTACCTCTAGGTCTGCGTAATATTCACATTTTTGGCCTGGCAAATGTTCTCCATCGCCCCATCGTCCTACTGGACTCCCTGAGCGGAATGAGAAGTTCTGGAGACTATTCTGCCACATTTCTTCCTGGCCTGATACCAGTGGATAAATGTAAAGGCAAAGATGGACATCTTAATAAGCCGATATGCATTGCCTGGAGTAGCTCTGGACGCAACCACTACATCCCTTTAGTTGGTATTAAAGGCATCTCATTACCAAAGTTGCCTTTGAAATTGCTCCCCAAGGCCTGGGGAGTTCCTCAAGATTTGATAAGACAGTATATAAAATTAGAGGACGATGGTAGCTGTATAATTGGTGGAGATAGAAGTTTACAAGATAAATACTTGCTCAGGCTGGTTGCTGCAATGGAAGAAGTGTTTATGAACAAGCATGGTATCCATCCAAGTTTAGTAGCAGATGTGCATCAATATTTTTACAGAAGGACTGGAGTCATAGGAGTTCAACCTGAAGAAGTGACAGCTGCTGCAAAAAAAGCAGTTATGGAAAATCGTCTTCACAAATGTCTAATATGTGGGGCCCTCTCTGAACTTTTAGTCCCTCCAGAGTGGTTGGCTCCTGGAGGAAAATTATATAACTTGGCAAAAACAACACACGGCCAATTGAAGCCAGATAAAAATTATAGTTTTCCTCTTAACAATATTATTTGTTCTTATGATGCTGCAAATGATGTATTGATACCTGATTACAACTTGAGTAATTTGACTAGTTGTAATTGGTGCCGTGGTAACTCTGTGCGTAGGGTTAAAAGTGATGCATCCATTGTGTACCTAGATGGGGACAGAACTAACACAAGGTCCTATGGTGGCAAATGTGGCTGCGGCTTCAAGCACTACTGGGATGGGAAGGAATATGACAATTTACCAGAAGCTTTTCCTATTACATTAGAGTGGGGTGGAAGAGTAGTAAGGGAAACCGTATACTGGTTCCAGTATGAAAGTGATGTGACTTTGAATAGCAATGTATATGATGTTGCAATGAAACTTGTTACTAAGCACTTCCCTGGCGAATTTGGCAGTGAAATCCTTGTACAGAAAGTTGTTAATACAATATTGCACCAGACTGCCAAAAAGAATCCAGATGACTATACTCCAGTGGCTATTGATGGAGCCCATGCACAAAGAGTGGATGATATTAGGCCAGATCTGGAGTCTGAAACACATCTTCCCACAAAAATAATCCTCACTGGTCAAAAGGCCAAGACTTTGCACAAGGAAGAGTTAAACATGAGCAAAACTGAAAGAAGACTGCAGCAAAACATTACAGAACAAGCCGTTGTAATGCAGAAACGTAAAACGGATAAAATAAAACAAGAGCAGAAAGGACAAGCAAGGTCCTCATCACCTGGAGCTTCCAGAGAGAGTTCATCATCCGGGCCCTCCACACCAACAAAAACACCTTACTCTCCAACATCTTCTAAGGAGAAGAAAATACGAATAACAACAAATGATGGGCGTCAGGCAATGCTCACTCTCAAATTTTCAACCACATTTTCTGAACTGCAGGAAGATATAGCCAAACAGCTGGATATTCCCCCCTATTTACAGTGTATTCGCTATGGATTTCCTCCTAAAGAACTAATGCCACCCAAGGAGGGAATGGAAAATGAGCCAGTTCCTTTACAACATGGAGACAGGGTGACAGTAGAGATATTGAAGGGTAAGGATAAACCACCTGTGCAAAAAACTTCATCCCATTCTGCCCATGAGGTCACAGAAGAGGAGTCTGCAGTTGCCAGCAAGTCAATTTCCAAGGAGCTTCAGGAGCAGATTGACAAGGAGATGTACTCGTTGTGTTTACTGGCAACCTTTATGGGTAAGGATTGTACATACAAATAACCTATCTTCCTATTATAACATAAGCCTTGCTCGTTTGTCATTTTAATAGTTTTGTTGGCTCTTAATATACCATACCTGTTATTTTTTGTTGAGTTTGAAGGACCTCTAAAATCAGATATCTGCAAGGCACTCTTTAAGACCTAGAACTGATAACGGCCCTAGCCTATTTATTTTATATGTTTATATGCAGCCCTGGGTACCACCATTAAGACAACATCTCCATTTTGATGCTCCGCTTCAAAGGCTCTTTTAAAAAATCGTTACTGAATTGCTCTCAATGCCCTATGTACATTTTTAGCTTGACAAGAAACATAAGATCACAAACTGGAGAGTGTCAGACAAAACATTGAGATGACCAAGTATAATTCTGTAGAATAGGTAATGATTAAGGTGTGAATACATTTATATGCTGTGTCCGCCTCTGAATCTTATGCTAATTTTAGCAGGGTTTTTCAGGGGTATTAACGTAACTGCTACCAAACTCAGGAGATATAGCAATCTTTAGGATTTGAGATAACACTATGGGCAAATGGAGCTAAGACATCCATCAATACTTGTGCGTCTGCCAGTAGCTTGTGCAAATTAGTAGTTACACGGTTTAAATATAAAGTCCCCACTAGCTTGGGATTTTGAGACAATCGGGTAGATTTACTAAAGGATGATGTTCGGCAACCCTTGGGGAACCTGTCCATTTCTTTGTTACCCTGTGGGATAAATATGCCAAGATTTGACATCCTCCAACGCTTCATTCTTAGTACAAATATCCTGTGGCATACGTTTACAAATACTGTAAATTTTAATTTCCAAACCAAGTTTGGTAAGTTTCTGTACACAAAATATATTACATAGCACGTGCTATTTTCCCTTTGTGTGTCTATTGAAAACAACTATAGCTTTTACACATCAATATATCTTAAAAACAGATATAGAAAATAGCAATTAAAAAATAATAATGCAAAAACACAAAAAAAACATTTGCCTAATATTGCTTCATCAAAGAATGACAAACAAATGTTAAAGTAAATAGCACAGCACTGTGAAAACGGATATTGGCACCAGAACCTCTAGTTTCTCACAGAATATAGGATCAATCGTGTTATGTTGTCGGGACATGTCCGCTGCTGCAGTGCGGCTTCCAACCGCTAGATGGCGCTGACGATTTATTTTGCAGCGCTGCCGATATGTGAGAAGTTCTAAGTTTATAATGTTAGACTAACCCTAACAGTTTACCTAAGCCTTGACTCTATGATATGGCACTGCAATATCGGTAGCGCCATCTAGCGGATGCTCACCGCCACTGCTGCTGCCTTGTGCTGCGCTACCATAAGTAGTTAGGGCCAGGATATAAGTAAAATATTACTAATCTGCTTAAAGGACATGGAGACGCTGGTATTGGTAATTGCTCATCTAGAAGAGAGTTACTTGATTCCTAGTTGGATTCCTATCCAGCAGTCTTCACTTTTAGCGCTCTGCGTAACTGGACTTATTTTCCATATTTTATATGCATTTCTTAAGCTTGCAGGTATGTAAAAGAAGTAAGATTAGGTTATGTTTTCAAATTCTTTGGGTTGGAGTAAATAATATTTATTTCAAATCTCTCCTGCTTATAGATATTTATTAGTTATTGTAAGTTCAAAAAAGTTCCATGTATTTTTTATATATCTTTATTTCAAGATATTTGGGGTTTTAGACGATTTGTGTCATTTGTTTGGTTCTTGTTTGGTGCCAACACTGGCAAACTTACTCAGTGTCAATAATTTAAAAGATGTAGCCACACAATTAACACAATTAAACTTTGTATTCCTCTTCACAATGTGCTTTTGAAATACCTACATAACTGTCTCTATATTTCACATGTAAATTTATTTTTGTTTTGCAGGGGAAGATGTTTGGTCCTATGCAAAAGGGCTTCCTCATTTGTTCCAACAAGGTGGTGTCTTCTACAGTATGATGAAGAAAAATATGGGTACAGTAAGGTTTCTCGGTATCTTTATGTACTCATTGTTGTTTTACATACATGATGCATTTTGTGTGGTTAGTGACACTAGCCATGATAATATTAGCCACTGTTTCCTTTGTGTGCAGCATAACCCAGGGATTGGACTAGCAGAAAGCATGCATTGTTTATACACCAGCCATTATTATTATTATTATCTTTATTTATATCGCGCCAACATATTCCGTAGCGCTGTACAGGGGTTGAGTACATAGCAGAAAACAAATTAAACACCTTGTAAAGAATGGAGGGCCCTGTTTTTGAGCATAAAATCAAATGTACATAGAGCTTGTTTCCAAGGCCTGACACAAGATTGAAAACTCGCAAACTTACAATCTAAGGGTTTAGGTGTGATACAAGAGGGTGACAAATACAATTGGTTCAGTAAAGTGGAGGGGTCTGTGTGTTGTACTGTAGATTGTGGGTGTGAGTGTTATTAAGCCATACCATGTTCATATATTTACAATATACTATATTAAAAGGAATTACACTTAAAAATATGCAAAATGTTTTAGAGCGGAAACTAAAATAATACAGCCTCTAACTGTCTAATAGATTATATTTTCTATGCAATTATGTGGCTATGGGCCCTACATTTGTGTTTCTGGTGATCCACTTGCTGAAGTGAGTTGAGACTTTCATTGCACAGGGTAATATGGAATCTGCAGCTGCAAGACTTGTCCGTAGCAGTAATGGAAAGCCCATTACGAATAATTAAAGATAATAATAATAATAATAATAATTACACAAACACACACTCGCAAAAAAAGTAACAGGCAGGGTCATCTCATAAAAACAAATGAAAGCCTGTAGTAAAGAATTTGTTGCTGTTTAGTCGCTCAGTGATGACCAACTCTCTATGGACGCAGCACGTCAGACACATATTGTGTCTAGTCGTGCCTATCAATAAGAGTTTCATGGAAAAGATACTGGAGTGGGTTGCCAGTTCCTTCTCCAGTAGACAGTGATTTGTTTGACCTCTTTGCTATGACCTCCCCATCTTGGGTGACCCTACATGGTATAGCTCACAGCTTCATTGAAGTACACAAGCTCCTTCCCCATGACAAGGTAGCAATCCAGAAGGGACAGTAAGGAATACCCTTATATAAAATATATTTAAAAAAAAAATGTAAAGGAAATTTTATGTTTTATTCTGTATTTTTACTTTCTAAATACATTTTAACCATTATCAAACTTAGTTATTCAAAAGACCATATAGAGAAAAAATTGGTCACATTGGTGGTTTAAACAGTACATGCGCCCCCTGCTAGTTTTTTTTAGAAGAAAATAGTTTCAAATGTTTTAAAAGCTGCTTTTTTTGAAAGCTGTATGCAAAAGTTATAGGTACCGGCGGATTTTTGTTGGAATCTTTTCTTCATTCTATATTTAACAGCAATATGCCATTTTAGTAAGTCTTCAGTTGTCTTTTGATGTAACCTTCTATGATTCAAACCGTTGCCTATTTATACAGCTCAATGCTTTTGTAGGTACCATAATAGTAACTACAAAATCTGAGGCTGGGGTCACTCGTTATTCTTTCTTCTGGATTCCTTTTTTATCTGGACTAAATTGCAGTGTATACCGGTACGAGTGACCAAGAGATCTTATTAGTCATATGCAATTCGAAAAAATGTTTTATATATATATTATTATTTTTTTTATTTTTTTTTATGAATTGAAATTGATTTATTTTTTCTTTCCATCACCTATTTGGATTGCTTTTTAATCTGGCATTTCTATATCTCTGAGCCTTTACACATGTATAAAGTCCAGTTGCTATCCTAGTGCTTCTTGTTGTCATTTTCTTTTTACATGTAACATTTTTATGTGTTAGTCTGTTGTTAATTTTGCCAATTATATAAAACACTGATTTTCATGTTGGCTGTGGATATAATCAAGGTTATTTATAACAGGTAATATTTTTTATCGTTACCCTGAAAGATTATTTGTTTAATTATCTCTTCTTGTATTCGCTCTATATATTGTGTTTGTTCCACTCCGGATCGCTACCTTGTCACAGTGAAGAGGCTGTGTACCTCAATGAAACTGTGGGCTATACCATGTAGGACCACCTAAGATGGGCAGTGTCATGACTGCATTGTTTAGTGAATGTAATATTACCATTAATTATGGATATGGCCAAGGGCGCATGACATTGTTGCATGGTAATGAAGTATTATTGTTGTTTGGTTATATGTTGCCAGTACATTGTTATCTTGCATCCTAGTTATAATATGTTATAGAGGGAAATGTGATCTAGAACAGAAGAATATATGAAGAATTAAGGTAAAATGCTCTGCACATAAGCATTAACTGCAGAACATTGCATCTCATAAATACAGGCCTTGATAAACAGCATTCAAGTCAAATATCTGCCCTTTAGGAGTCTTAACCAAACACTTATCATGTAGCTTAAGTAGCTGGTGAGCTTATCTCAAGAATGCAAGGCAGATGGAACCTAGTTCTGATATCAAGAATCACAAAAAGAGAACCAAAAAATTCTTCAACGGTTCAAGTGCTTAACACTATAAATTTACAAACAACAAAAAAAAGCTAAACCTTTATTTATACCAGGAAATAAATTACAGCGCGTAAAAAATATATAACCGTCTGACAATACTAGTAGTTCTAGAGGGGGTGTATATTTGGATATCTATCACAAATAGTATAAAAAATACTATTAGTCTTTGACAAAGCCTATGCAAGTGTGAAATGGTTTTCTCCTAAAACCATCAGGACCAATCATTTATGCAGCCTATAGCCGTTACCACTTACTAGCCAGCAATAGTTGCCTTAAGAATGGGACATTAGTAATTTGAATAATTACTAGTCCAATAATCGTGGGATACTGGAATGAGGACCATTGAGGATAACAGGGTAAACATATTTTTATTTTTAGCAGTGTGGATGTGGTATATGTATTTTAAAATGTCTTTTAGAACTTTGCATTTGGTACTTTTTCCTGATTTGTGTCCAGCATATATTACCATTACACACAGGGCATTCGGCCAGTTTGTGGGGCATACCATAGCCCTTCAGTCAGGAGGTCTCTGAAACGAGACATAGAGATGCTACTCCTGTACTAAATGCTAAATTCTCAGTCTGATATCTATTAAACAATTTCATTGGGATTGTGTATTGAGTCTACTAAGATATATTAGTAGATATATCCTTTCAAATAACATTAACCCATTATTGGGATTTTGTGGTACTAGTATTATCAGATAGTTATATATTTTGCTTTAAGCAGCAGACTTTTTTTTTAAGCGCGTTAGTTGATTTCCTGGTGTAAAGGTTTTCCTATCTTTTTGTAGTTCTGATATCACACACATACACAGGATCAGAGTTGGATCACAGAGACATATGGCCCCTACACACAGGAGAAATGATCCTGAGTTCATCACCAGATAAGGGCCCTTGAGCAGTTATCTAAATGACCCACGGCAGAGAGAATCTGACATCAGTAGATGTACAGGGTTTCCCAGCGAACCAGGGGCAGGCTATTGCTAATTGGTCTCTCTTCTATGTACCCAAAGATGGGGCTTCCTGTGATTGGCCAGCTTGTGGCCAGACCACTGTATATATTTTGCTAGTTCTGAATAAAGAGAGTTCTGATGTTTCCACATAAAGAAAGTGTGGCACTATTTACTGTATGCCTGCGTGGGGAGTGGTCCTGGTCTGGGACCACGGATATCCTGTCAGCATTATTATCTGCACATATTCCTGGGCATTGCCTTTATCATGAAGCCATCTTTTGTGTTAGAAGTGATCTGAACTACACAGACCTGCTGTTTGAACTAGGTTCTTATCAAGCCCCATTGAAGAAGGAGGTCGTGATAGGCAGGTCATAGCAGAGAAGTCAGACAAATCGCAGTCCACTGGACAAGTAACTGGCAACCCACTCCAGTATCTTTTCCAAGAAAACCATATGGTTAAGCACAAACAGAAACACAGACAAATGTGCCTGAGTACTGTGGTCCATATGGTCAATGAGAGTCAGACACAACTGAAGGACTGAATAACAACAATTGTGTGTGGCTTTGTGCGCATCCATGTGTGCTCATATAGTGCAGGGCTTGATAAGTTTATGTAACATTTAGGAGTCAGCCTGATTAGTGTGGATACAGGGAAGTGGAATATTATTTGCTTTGGGATGTTAAGAGTTAGATCTTATTAATGACTCAGATGGGCTGCTGCATCATCTTCTCCTCTTGTCCTTTTTAAGACACAGCATCAGATAAAAGCTTTCATGCGTAATAAGCACAGGCCAAGGTACTGTACAGAGTGACTCACCATTTAGTGACAGAATACTGCAGTAACTTAGTTATATTTAATGATATAATAATTCATAGCTTAGAGCTAAGCAACAAGAAGAAAACACCCCTTGTGAATGGATTTCCTGAGACAGAAACAAGAGCCAGACTTAAAGGCTAAAAGTATCCGCATAACATAGGAGAGACTGGAAAAAATATGACTCGGCAAAAAAAGATCTTATTAGTCATATGCAATTTCAAAATGTTATTTTTTTTATAATTGTAATTGAAATGGATTATTTTTTTCTTTCCATCACCAGATTGGATTTATTTTTAATCTGGCATTTCTCTATCTCTGAGCTTTTACACGGGTACAAAGTCCAGTTGCAATCCTAGTGCTTGTTGTTTTTTTACACATATACTTTTTGGGCTTTGTCAGCCTGTCAATTTTGCCACTGAACACTGATTTCTATGTTGGCTGTGGATACAATCAATGTTGTTTGTAACTGGTAATCTTTTATCAAAACTCTTAAAGATTCTTTGTTCAATTGTGTCGTTGTCACAACTGTATGGGCAGTGGGTCTTTGTCACCAGAAATGGAGAGTTGATGAGCGAATATGAGCCAGCCAGACTCCCAACCTGGAGAGGGGTCATCATTTGAGTGACAGGCCCCCAGGTGGAATAGATACTGGATCCTTGTGATTTGACTAAGCTGTGTTTTTTTCTAAGGATGGGGCATCACTGGATTGGCTACTGTAATCCATAAATATGTTAGAGCACGCTTTAATAATCATGATATGTTTGGAATCACAGAACCACTATGTGTATTTACTTCTGGGAGAAAACCTTGGTCCTGTCTGGGACTATCCATGCTGACCCTGCCTTTGTTGCTGGTTACAATCGGTATCTTGTGCAGACTCTGGTAACTTGTCCTAGTGTTGGTCTATATCCAGTTAGCGGGTATACAATGGGCTTCCGATCTGCTGGGTAGGATTAGTCTAGTGTCTTTTTTTTTTCAAGCCCAAACAAGTAGCAGATCATGACCCTTATATTTGCTATATATTGTGTGATTGTGTGCTCTTATACTGACAAGTTTATATAAAATATATGTTTGACTTAAGACACATTTCTTACAGAAGCCAGGGAAGGGGGTATTTATAAAACCATATGTATTATACCTAAAAAGTTAGGAGCCAGCATAAAAATGTTACAAAGCCAATGCTCCCAATATATGTCTGTCACGATCTGATATACTGTATGTATTAATGACAGTGTTACAATGCAGTTATTAAAGGGACACTGTGCTGGAAATTGGCTCTCAGCATCATTTAGTTCTTATTAAAATATTTGGTAATAGTTTAATTGAAGTTTTTGGTGAGTATTTTATTTAGAAAATGTTGAGTTTACATTGCTTCCAGTCCGCCCTCTTACTTACTCATTGCTATGTTATAGGGGCATGACTCTTAAGCCAATCAGAATGAAGATTTGTCTTCTTCTGTAGATTAACAGTCACTGCTCTAACCATAGCAAACCAATGTGCAATGCAGAATCATAGATACACAGGGTGTTAAAGTATCTTTATATCTGTCACACTCAGCCTGTGAGAATTGTTTTCTCAGCTAAATATAATTCAATGCAAAGATAGATGTTAATTACATTTAAGGTTTTAATAAAAAATTTACAAAAACCAAGTTAAAGGATTTCATGTTATCTCTATTGCAGAGCTTCTTGGTTACTATTTTAGGATTTGCTTGATACTAGAATTGCCAAAATAATTGTATTAAGACTGGTCTGAAATGGTTCATATTTTGAGAGATGAGGCAGGAATTGGCCATACATATTCTTCTTCTGTACAATGCATTTTTTTATTTGTATTTATATTTTTCACTTTTTTTTTTTTTTTTTTTTTTAAATCTTTTGGTACAAAACAATTTTGTTGAATCAACAGTAATGATGCCTGTATACCATGATAAAATGTGTTCACTAAAATCTTGAAATGTATTCATGTAATTTGTAATGCAATATTAAAATGGATTTTGTGATCTTCTTTTCAGAAGTGGTCGATGGAAAGCATTGTACATTTCCACATCTTCCTGGCAAAACATTTGTCTACAATGCTGCTGAAGACAGACTAGAACTGTGTGTGGAAGCTGTTGGTCATTTCCCAATAGGTCCTGAGGTTGAGGATCTGGTGAAAGAGGCTTTGAATCAAGTGCGCGCCGAAGCATCTTCTAGAAGTAGAGAGTCTAGTCCTTCTCATGGACTGATGAAACTTGGCAGTGGTGGAGTAGTAAAAAAGAAATCTGAACAGCAACACAATGTGACCGCATTTCAAGGCAAAGGACACTCCCTAGGAACGGCTTCAGGTAGCCCTGAACATAATCAGAGACCAAGGGATAAAACAAAACATATGTCAATGACGGATTTCAATAGCACTTCAGTATATACAGATCCTTCTGCTTTTCCATCTCCTGCAAGTGATAGTGAGCTTATCAGAGTAGCTCCTGGAGTAATAACCATGAGAGACAGTAGGCAACTTGATCCCAATTTGGTTGAGGCCCAGAGGAAGAAGCTGCAAGAAATGGTCTCCTCTATACAGGCTTCAATGGATAAGCACTTACGGGATCAAAATGCTGAGCAGGCAGCAGGTGTGGAGAGCTCTCCAAAAAAGGGAGAGTGGCTTTCTCCAAAGTCAGGAAGTAGTCAGGCAACTGTGACTGAATCTGTGTCTTTAATTACAGACACGACTGTGGGTTCTGGAGAGAGAGGTAGTAATGCAGTAAGGCCTATGGGGACAGCATTATCTGTGAGGCCTAAAATACAACCTGGGGTTTCTGCAGAGGATCCAGAAGAGATGGATAGCCAAGACGCAGTAATGACCAATATGGCCGAGCCTATGGATCACTCATGATGAGTACAAAGGGTATACGTAAAAGAAAATACATAAATATATATTAATATGTAATATGATGGCTGGGCCACAGTATGAAATAGTCCTTTACAAAATTCTTGTATGTTTAAAAGAATATTAAACTCCTTTTCTCTGCATGAAAACAAGTGTGTAATTGGCAGAAGCTTCCAGGGTTCTTCTAGCTTGAACTGGACATTAAAAACAAAACATCTGAAGATGTATTCTGATAGTCTGTGTTGAGATGCCTTGTTGCCTCCAATGCTAGAGGGGCTGCCAATGAAATGCAGTGCTGTTACTTTTGAATTTAAGACCTTAAAAATATAGTTTTGAGGGAACTTGTGAAGAATGTTTATTGTCATCTGTACATTTAAAATGTTCTTTCTTTTGCCTAGAAATAAAATCTTGGCTTCAGTATTTGATTAGAACTTTAATGTCCTCACATGAATCCTTCAGTAAAGAAGCCTTGTTTTGTGTGGTAGATTTGTAGAAAGTACCTTTTAGTACGAATTCAGCCACAGCTCCTAAACGTTCACTACTGGCTGCAAACATTTAGCTATTATACATATATTTCTATATATAATCCATAACTTGGCTCACAAAGTGTGATTCCATCTATCTGGCTCCTAAATTTCACATACATTTATTAACCCCTTAGATATAACCAACTTGTTAGTGTGACAGTGTCCCTTTAATGTTGTAGTCAATGTACAATGTGACATTGTCATTAAAGTGGTTCATTAGCTGAAGAAAAACATTTTTTAGGACCTTCTATAGTGTGGCATTTATTCAAGACACAATTTAAACACATGGATACATTAAAGGGATGTGGGTGTTTCCCTGTTTTTAACATTAAAATTAATTACCTAGGTATTTGCATATCATTTTATTAAGAAGCTCTGTATTCACAAACTCAAATCTTCCATGCAGTCCCTGCAAAGGTCTGCCCCACAGCAGCTCATGCATACAATGTTTCTATTGGTACTACATATACTAGCCACTTACAGACTGTTTCTCAACAGCAAGTGGCTAGTACCAATAGAAACATTTTATGCATGAGCTGTCGGGGCAGACCTTTGCAGGGACTGTTTGGAAGATTTCAGCGAGTAAAAACAGAGCTTTTAAGCACATGTTAATAAAATGATGTTTACATATGCAAACAAACACTTAGTTTATTTTAATATTAAAAACAGGTAAATGTCCATATGCCATTTTAAATGTTATTGATAACAAGTGAGCCACTCTTGACAGCCTATTTTATCTGTAAAGTAGGACTGCTGTGACCATGAGAAGAGACATGTCCGCCTGTGTCACAGCTTTATTAAAGAAATGCAAACTTTACATACAAAAAAACATGAATTGGTTGTCTTAATAATTAGATGTGTCTTGGTCTTAAAATTGATGTAGGTATTCACACGCTATATATATATATATATATATATATTAGTCAGATTCACACACTGAGGCAATGGCTTTATCAAGAACAGTTAATTAAGATTGGATGTTGGGGTCATGACGATAAACAAACATGGCAGTTGAAAAAAAATGGTAATAGTCACAGAGCTGGTTTATTGTTATGGTTGTGTCATTATACATATTTATACTAACTGAACATGTTGTGTTTATTTACCGCCAGCCCCCACCATTTTAAATAACTGCTGTTGTGATAAGGCCATTACCCCTGACAGTAGATTTTTCATTAAATTTATACATAAAATAAGTCTATAACAATTTTAAGGAACTTCCACTTAGAACATTTAATATTGATAAATAAACTACACACTATGTAAGCTGTTAAAACATTCTGTACCCATTAATTTGTCATTTTGTTTGAGCAATGCCTTTAAAATTGGTACAGTTTATTGCTAGATTTGTGAGGCTAAAAAGCATATTTTTGCTGAATTTACACTGATCACTGATATTGGTGTAAAATAAGTATGAACGTTTGCATTTTGTAGGTCGCATAGGTAGATATGATAAAAAGATCTGTAGTTCATGAGCAGTACGTAATCTAAATACAATTAATAAATATGTATTATAGTGACACCTAATAAAATATAGGCAGCTTTTACATGATACACAATATGGTTTGAATCTGAGACACATTAGCCATTTTTATGGTTGCCAAAATTAGATTTTTCATTTGTTTTGCACACTTTTTAATAGCACTTTCGAATTGTCGTATTTTGTAAATAACACTTTATCTTGTATAATGTTAGACACTAAAAAACACTGGCTTCTGTTTTGAATTGTATTTGTGGCACTTACTTGGCTACCCGCACTTTCTAAAAATCGGCAGTTTTTCTAAAAATGTATTTCTTCCAAAATTTTCATTACATACAATATGATGAACAAAGGGAATAAACTACAGCTTGCTATATACTTACACCACATTTTATTTTTGGGGATATGTGGAGATAAAAACATAACAATTTGCTTTACACATATGCTTTTTACCAAAAGGAACACTTTGGTCTAATATTACCATATGGAAATGTTTTGCTAATTACCCATTTTCTGTAAAGTTTTACAGACATAGCCTTTAATATATAAACTAATAAATGCAGTACTGGGCAGTTCCATTATGATTGATTTGTTTGTTGCATTTCCAAAGTTCACTTCTAACTCAAGAGTTATACAGTATATCTTGTTTATAATAGTGCAGAACATTAGGCACTGTTACAATACAGACATGGGCCTTTTTGTTGTTGTTATTCAAGGCAGTAATGGGGTACCCAAAGCTAAAGACAATACTTAAATAATTAAATGTTGTTTTTTTATATTTAGGAAATTATTTAGCCAGATCATCCATTCTGGATCTGCAAAATAATGTGTATAGAAGAAACTCTGGAGATTATTCTCTTTTTTTTTTTCCGTAGAGAATCTAAATTTAGTGAAATATTTTGGGCAAACGTGCTTCATTTTGCAAGTCCATATAGCTCTGTATCGGGGCTACCATTTTGCCTCTCATATTATTTTTCCCTGATCTTCTCTATTTTTGTTTAGCTTGTGCTTGCAAGTGTATATGCTCCAATTATGTCACAGGTGGGTCATCCAGTAAGCGAAACCGGCTCCACTTACAAAATGACAGAGCCTCTCTGCAGTCAACTATTAGTCATTACCCTGGCACTAAAAACTATTTATTAAACAAAGTGTAATACATATTGTACAGGACACAAAACTTCCTTTAATAAACTATTTGTTAAAAATGTAAAAAAATGTATATGTAAATCAAATATATAGATTGCTAGGTTCAAAACTATGTGTATGTGTGTGTGTATATGTGTATAATATATATATATATATATATATTGCACATACATACAAGCACATTACTCTCACCTGTTTAGTATATGTCTACAATAATAAGTATAATTATTTTTTTGTATAATAGTTTTGCATGCTGTATAATGGTATTTATTCTTTTTATGTTTAATAAAATGCTTCTTTCTTGCTAGGGGGATAAATCCCACTCAGCAGTTGACTGAAGAGAGGCTTCTCCTGTCATGTTATTTCAGAGCCTGCCCAGCTATGTGGACGACTCTACCCACTAGTGACATGTATATACAGTTGCAAGCACAAGCTAAACAAGATGGAGGTGGATAGCAGTGAGGGAGAATGTTAGGGGCAAAATGGCGGCTCCTGTATTGAGCAATACAGCAGGTAGCAGAATAAATCATTCCCTCTATCTTATGCAACAATGAAAACATTCTTTCCAATGTCCCTTTAATATATAATTAGTAATGGGTTTTATATTGAGGCTGGATTCTATAATGGTTTACCACCAACTGGATCCTTTTTCTGAGACCACCCAACTGATGAAGTGTGGATTTGAATTTGTAATTTATATACTGAAGCAGACCATGCCTGTCTTACACAAGTCATCCAAACAGAACATGGGCCTTTTATAGAGGAATCCCTGCTATTCTATCATTAAAGCCATGTCGCCTATTTTCTGCATTCTTAGTATATGCAGTGTGTTGATTTTTGAAATATTCTTTAATTTATATTGGATAGTGATATTGAATCTTTCTTACTTTTTGCTTCTGAAAACTAGTAATCTAACATCTATTTGTATTGCAGAGACCTTTTTGACATAAACCCCAAAACACCTCAACATTATAAAAGTCTCATGTAAAATATATTGTTTACATTTTTTCTTTCATTAAGTAATGGGAATACACTATTGCCTTCGTTTTTAAGTATAGATCTACCTTATTTAATCCTCCGAAGGATCAGCAACAACTTTTTTTTGTGAATGGGTGTATAAATAGTAACTGAGATTTTGTATGACTATAGAATCAGCTTGATTTAAAACCATTATTTTAAATTATTATGTAGCTCAATTTAGCTGTGCAATTTACCATTCTAGAGCTAGATAATTATATGTCCCTTTAGGTTCATTCCATAATATTCTTGAATAGAGAATTATTGTGCCAAAAGAATTTCTATCACACCGTTCTTGCATTCCGATATAAATATGTTTGTGTGTGTGTGTGTATATATATATATCTTGTTAATATAATAAAAACTGCTTAGTCATATGTAAAATTGTTATATGTACATACATTATCTTTTTACTGGGTATTTTCTTTAGTATGTTTTCTTTTTAATGGGAATGTCTTCTGGTTCCAGCTGATTGATGGTTGGTATAATAATCATGTTTGCCATAGTATGTGTATTAGAAAGTAAGCATTTCCAACTTTTCTAAAATTCTCCTTATAGCTGGTATTTTTAAAATTTGCCACATTCACAGAATATTGACTATTTGCACAGAACCAGATGTGGTTTGCTACTGCTGAAAAGTGATCTGGAAGTACCGTCCAGGCGTATATACTACACCACAGTGTATCACTTTTTAAATAGATTTGATTGTCCATGGAAAACATGATTAGTATAGCAAATAATTCCAAATTGGCTTAATGTTTTGCTGTGACTACCTTGAAAGTTGCATTTGTGAGTGTTTAGCTTGAATCCATTCAAAATACTAAACCCCTTAGAAAATAGGTTCTGCCATAGAGATCTGAAAATATTTCTGTGAGAGATAAAGCATTTTTCTTGGTTTTGACTGATGCTATTTAGCGCATAAAAAAGAATGGAGGGCTTATTTCTTCCTTCTCCGCCATCATGTCACATTTGAGATCATGTGATTTTGCACAGTTTCCAACAGTGGCATTTCCAATTGTGCTATTTTTTTTCTTTTGTTCCAAGTAATTCATTTTCAAAATGTCTTGCTATATATTACTATTTTCCTGAATTAAGTAATTAAGATATACATACTTCAAAATATGCTTAGACTGTAAACATGGTTTTGTGGCAAGGCAAAAGTAACCTTTCAGTTAAATCAAATTGGTCCCCTACCACTCACTAGTCAACTGCCCTGCACAAAATGTTCAAATAAGTAGTATACTATGCTACTCTGGAAAATAATACTTTAGAAAGAAGAAACGACTTGTACATTATATAGCCTGTATTGAGAAGAATATATAACCCCAAAGCAGTACTATTGTTATCAGTTTCCTTGCTGAATGTAAAATGTGTTTCCTTTCTCATATGTGACATATCCGACTAAGAGACATTTTATCAAAATGCTAGGACAGCAAATTTGATGATATAATGGCATATGTTGAATAAAAAAGCAGGAGATAATGCTTTAAATGACAGCTCTCAAAAGCACCTTGCTGAAGCACTACGTAAACTATTAGCTTTAATCCTCCATGAAATGTACTGTGAAAAAGATTATCTGTAAATATTTAACAGTTTTGCTCACCAACATCAAAGTTAAAATTGATAAAAAATGTATTAAGAGTGTTTGAGAGATTCTTTAAACATGTTAAAATATTGATACAAGTTGAATATACTTTTGTGCTTGTGGAATAGCCATTGATAAATGTGCATTAAATAAGCAACACTACTTGATATGTATAAATCAGTACTCCAACATTTGTGCTTAGAAACCTCAACCATTGGCTTAGCTCTGACATAAAGATAGGGATTTCCTGGCTGTTGGGCTTAGACAGTTGTGCTTCCATGATGTAGTCCTCAGAACATATTTAAGCTGCTGTGCTGTTCATTGGCCATGGTTCCAGTACATAACCGATGAGCACCAGAATCAATACGTCTAACACACCTTGGATCTCCAATGACTCACAATGGCTTTGCTGATTTCTTTTCTTGGGAGTAGTAGCCATACTTGGAACTTTATGACAAACATCATTACATTCTACAAAGTTGCTGGACTACAATAAGAGCGCAAAGCTTAATGTTCTGATATTTAACATGTGCTTATAATGAGTAGAGCACAGCAAAGCTGTTTTATAATGGTCACCGTTACCTCTGCAAAAAGATAACACAAGAATGTGTATTAGTTGCGTTACACTTTCATCCGTACAGTAATCAATCCACGTTTAGGAAGTGAGTATGTATGGTGAATGTGTACTCTTGGTTCATATTCCATATATAAAAAAGAGGTGCGCTTTTCAGATGGACTGCTGTTTCAAGAAGTAATGTATAGATACCGAATGATAGTGTAAATATACAGCAAACAAACTTTTTAGAGTCACTTCTACTATATAAAGGATAGGAATTAACCATCTTCATTGCACTGGCTTTTATTCAGCCAATTTTGATTTTGTTTTGTGATTGGTGTGCTAAATGATTTTTTATTTTATTTGTAATGTAACAATAGTGTATTATAATAGTATATAGTGTACTATATTACACTTGACTGTACAGTATTTGAAGTTGGATTGCTCTATTAAACTGTTAAGTCTATATATTTGGAACAACAGTCTCTTTACCGTGTCTTTTTTTCACATATTAAATGTTTGTTTATTTCCTATTTTTCTTTATAAGAATATATTATGTTGTTGCATTATGGGTAATAAATTATAGCATGCTGACACTTTTATATTTATATACACACTTAAATCTTAAAAAAATATTGGTTAAATATTGCCCTTTAATTTGATTATCTCCGCTATATAACTCTTTCCTTTACACCTCTGAGTTCCACTAAATGAAAATATTTGTGTGTATAAGGCTTGACTTAATCTTAAAAAAAACAAAAAAAAAACATTTTGATCTTGGTGCATTCTGTAAGCACTAAACCTCTTCTTCTCTGCCTTGATTTTAATATTAATTTCTGATTTAAAAAAAAAAATGTATTGCAAATTCTCAGATTGTATTGCAAAACTCCCTTAGAAAGAAACTAGTTGAGATTTCTAGCGGAAACAAAATGCGTTGTAGAAGAAACCAGCTAAGCATTTATATAATGGTGTAAACGTCTGAGTTGAGAGAAAATGACAGTACTTCCAAAAACTGATATATCCCCTATAGGTGTGAAACAAAGAAGGACACTTGACGCTTGCTGTAGTGTAATATTCAATGCTTTAATCTGATTCATTACATTAATATAACCAGCAAACCATAATTGTCAGTTACTTAGAGGTATATGATGATACTGATTATTAGAAAAATATGTATTATATTGAACATTTGAATGTACTTACATATTACATATATATATATATATATATATATATATATATATATATATATATATATATATATATATATATATATATATATATATATATATATATATATATATATATATATATATGCGCTAGATACTGACATCTGGATGTGCACACCCCTAGGAAGCTTACATAAAATGTACCCTGCAGAGTACAGTGTGTACAGGAAATGATGGTTGGCGGGGGCAAAGTTTCAGTCTTTACTTCCTTCTGATTGGCCAAAACAATTTTTCAAATTGTATACCAATTTAGCCTGGGTTTGGAGGGTGTTAACCCTAAGTTTTAACTCACAGAAATTAAAAGATATTTTGCTAACTTCAAGGTAAGTGTTTTTTTTTTTTTTTTATCATATAAACTTTATTGAGAGTAATATGAATGGCAGTAACAATTAAAACATTTCAGGAATAAACGTACATTTGACACCTGAACACAGATTTCCTCCAAAATGTAATACTGAGACCATTCTCTCTTTCCTCAAAAAACCTTGTTTTCAAAAATTTTTAGTGATAATTATAATACATATAAATTTCTAACAACTCCGTAAAGATAGTAAACTAGCTGAGCTTAAATAGATTCAGCATAAAGAATAAAAGTGAGAGAGATAAAAGTTTACTCTCGCTTGCCATTCCAAAGGAAAATTCAATATTCCTCCGAACACTCCCCCTCTCCGCCGCCTCTTTAGCACTTTTTTTTTTTTTCTCCCCAATAATCATTGTATTATTACCTCACCTCCAATAGAACAGTCAGCCTTCTTCCAATCCCGTCCGAACCGCACCGCTCCCCACTCGGCTCCACACCTAGCCGCCCCAGAAAAAAAAAACAGGCCCCACCCGACCCCCCAGGCTATCCCTCCTCAAGGAATACCGTTTGGTGATCTAATCCAAGGCTCCCAAATTTCCAAAAATGCCGGGAAAGAGTCTAAAAGAGTATAAGTCATCCTTTCATTAATAAATAGAAATTTTACTTTATTAATCACTTCTTGAAAACTGATAGAATTATCTTTCCATCGCCTGGCAATTATGTTCTTGACTGCAAGATAAATCATTTGAGCTAACCTATTGCCTTTTCTCCCTAATTCTGAATGATGTATTCCTAGAAGGCATGTCGCTATTGAAGGTGTAATAGGGGTATGCAATAATCCTGAAATTAGTGTGGCTGCCTTCTCCCAGATCTCAGCCACCCTGGGGCATTGCCACCATGTGTGAATGAAATCCCCCCTACCTTGACACCCTCTAAAGCACTTATCTGAGATTGTTGGAAATATCTTGTTCAATCTGACTGGAGTCGTGTAAGCCCGGTGCAGAATTTTTAGGGAAGTTTCCAAGAGACTGAAATTAAATGAACCCTTGGAGAGATTCAAAAAGGCCTCGGCCCAAGTTGTCCCCTCCCAAGTTTGTTGTAAATCAGATTCCCACTTTATCATGAAGGGGGGCTTTGTAAGATCCGGGGGAGAGTTTAATATGTCATAAAGATTTCCCAGGGTTCCCTTAAAAAGCGGTACATTCTTGCATATTGTAGACAGCCAGGTAGCCATGGGGGGTCCATGCTTCCTCACCACCTCCCCTATCCAATATCTTATTTTTGTAAGATTAAATAGCTCTCGCTGGGGTATTATATGGTCCCTTTTCACTGTGTCTAGTGTTAAGATTCTGTCGCTGTCCACCCATGATCCCAATTTGTCTAAGTTAAGCGTGCTCCAAAAATTTCTCGATTCTACTGACAGAGAGGTCAAAAGGGAGGGAGATGAGAACACTGAAGTTAGGGGAGACAGGGCGTGGGCTAATTTGTGTTCCCGTCTGGCCCGGTTCCAAGTCCTTAAGGTGAAGCTAGTGATAGGGTTACTAATCCGGTCCCCGTAAGTCACTGAGGGAGGAGCCCATAGAATTATTCTCCAAGTCAGGGGAGCCATTAATGCGTCCTCAATAAACACCCAATTTGGTTGGTGATGGATGGAGTGCACCAAGGGGATAAAAGCAAGTTGCGCCGCTTTGAGGTAGTTGGAAAAATTAGGACATGAGAGACCGCCCTTGGACTTGTGCCTAAACATTATCCTCCTGGCTATCTTTGGAGGTCTATTCCTCCATATAAATTTAAATACCAGGGATTGGAAACGGGACAACTCTGCATTGTTTATTTGAATGGGCAAAGTCCTGGCTAGGTAGAGCAGCCTTGGCAAGATGTTCATCTTGACCGCAGCAATCCGACCCGTCCAGGAGATATGCCGCCTCGACCAGATGTTTAGGTCTCTCTGCAGTGTTCTAAAGAGGGGAGGGAAGTTAGCTTTATACATTTCTGCTAATGTACTGGTTAGATTAATTCCCAAGTATTTAATGTGAGAGGCTGGCCACAGGAAATTATATGTTAGTTTCAGCTGGTTCAATATGTCTGGGGGAAGACCAACACTAAGGGCCTCTGTCTTCTCCTGGTTCAATCTGAGCCCTGACAAGGAGCTATACTGCGTGATCGTTTCCATCAGAGCTTGAATCGATGGGCCCGGGTTCGTTAGGGTACAAAGGAGGTCATCAGCAAATAAAGAACATTTCACATGCTGATGTCCCACCCGTACACCACCTATTTTGGAATTTGCTCTGATCGCCTGGGCTAGAGGTTCAATTGCTAGTGCAAAGAGGAGTGGAGATAGTGGGCAGCCCTGCCGAGTGCCGCGTCCGATATTGATATAGGCTCTCTGAGAACCGGGTAGCTTAAGGCAGGCTTTGGGTGAAGTATAGTATGAGCGCAGCAGGCTGATAAACTGGCCCTTAAACCCAAATTTAGACAATGTGGCAAACAGAAATGGCCATTCCAGCATATCGAACGCTTTTTCAATGTCCAAGGCTAAAATACACACGGGGGGTCCACCTGATCTAGCTATGTGTATGATATTTAAAGTCCTCCTGATATTGTCCCCCGTCTGCCTGTGTGGGATGAAACCTGACTGGTCTTTGTGAATCAGTGCTGGAAGAAAAGCAGAGATTCTTTTGGCAAAGATTTTTGCTAACAACTTAATGTCTCCATTCAGGAGTGCAATTGGCCGATAATTTTTAGCCTCTTTGGAGTCCCTGCCCTCTTTAGGGAACAAAGTCAAGTCAGCGTTGTTCAGCTCGGGGGGAATTGCCTCCCCTCTCAGAATTGAGTTAAAAAGGTTACACAGGTGAGGGGCTAGTATTTCTGGGAATTTCTTGTAATAAATATTGGTAAACCCATCCGGGCCAGGCGACTTTCCAAGCTTAAGCTCTTTTATTGTCTCTAGGATTTCCTCTACCGTGACCTCCTTGTTTAAGTTCTGCAAATCCCCTACTGAAACTTGCGGGAGATCTAGGGAGTCTAGATATGAGGTAATATAGTGTTCTGGGGCCTTGTTCTGTGAAGTGTAGAGAGATTGGTAGAAGTCCCTAAATGTCTCTTGGATTTCATTCTGGCTAAACGTAAGAGCACCCGTCCCTGCTCTAATTTGGGAGATTCTAGATTGTGCGTACCGCGCCTTCAAGCTCCTCGCCAGCAATTTATCGGGCTTATTCGCCTTTAAGTAAAATAGATGCTGTGTTCTCCTGAGCGCCTTTTCAGTCCTAACCGCTAGAATACCCTCTAACTCCAATTTGGCCTCATCTATCTGACCCCTAAGAGAGGGGGAGGGGGACAGCTGGTTCTGCTTCTCTAGCTGTGCTAACTTCGTCATGAGATCACTCTCCCGTTTGCGGGTCATTTTCTTATGATGGGAGGCAATTTTAATGCAAGTCCCCCTTATGTAGGCCTTATGGGCCACCCACACCCAACCTGGCTCCGACTCCCCTCCCGCATTGATTTCAAAGAACGCCTTCAGCTCAGCAGCAATTTGCTCTTGGACTGCAGGTAGCGCTAATAAATATTCATTTATTTTCCAGGAGTAAGGCAAAGTCTGGGTCCCCAGCTCTACCTCCAGAGAGACTGCTGCATGGTCTGACCAAGTGCACGGGATTATATTAGCGTCCCTGGAGTGGTCCAGTAGTGCGGAGCTCACAAGAAGAGCATCTATGCGGGAGTAGGTCCCATGACTTGAGGAATAGAAAGTATATTCCTTCCCCCGTGGATGGTGCCCCCTCCAAGCGTCCACTAGATCTAAAGAGTGCAGGAGCCTCCTAATCTGCTTGATTTTGTGCGAGAAGAGATTATGAGCCGAAGGTTTAGACCTATCTGCCACCTGATCCAGAACCAGGTTAAGGTCACCCCCTATTATGAGTTGTCCCCAGTTCCCCACCTCTAGGGTCTTTAGAAATCTTATCAGAGTCTTGTGGGGAGCTACAGTGGGCGCGTAAAACGATGCTAAAGAGATCGGGTTTCCTTGAACTGTACCTTTTATGATATAAAAGTACCCCTCCCGGTCCACTACTTTTGCGTCCAATTGGAACTGGAAATTCCTGTGGAGCAAGATCGCTACCCCTTCCTTCTTAGATGTCTGGGTTGTATAGTAATATTGGGGGTAGTCTTTACTGAAATAAGTAGGAGCCTTGTTGTTGGCAAAGTGAGTTTCCTGAAGAAAGATGACTGAGGGGCTAAAATTTTTATAATATAGGAAAGCCTTCCTTCTTTTAAAGGGGGAGTTAAACCCCTTTACGTTGTGGGTGATTATCCTAGCCGGGGCGCTCATGTGTAATTAGGTGTAATAAGCCTATATTTTGCGTGTCCCATTGTACCTCTCTGAAGCGGCCGTGCGGAGGGAGCGGAGAGCGGCCCATCCGGTCCAGGACTGGAAGTCGGCTAGAGTGTGGATCGCTATAGATACCTGATCTGCCGGGAGCATAAAAGAGAGATAGGTGGTTAGTCATTTCTAAGGATGTGAGGATATTAGCAGAGCTCATCACAATAAACAACTTGTCAAGGGAACAGTCCCCGTCTAGACTACAATTGTGTGGGAATAAAAGATTATTATTCAGGCTAAGTGCAAGCCTGCAGCCCCAGTAGGGGAGCCCTCCACCCCATTGGGTTGCATTTACAGAGGCCATAGGGGAGTAACCGGGGGCCACTTGTTGGCCTCTCGTCCACCAACAGGAGGGGTGATGGAAGGAGGCGTTGTAGGTGAAAAGAGAGCGGCGGACGGAGAGGAGGAATTTGAGTATACAGGAAAACAGCGTGAGGGTGGGCAAAGCCCGCGAGAGCAGAGTACAGGAAAAAAGCAAGACTAGAGAGAGAGTAAAGGGGTAGAACACTCTCCCTGTGGGGCTACAGTTTAGTAAAGCCAGTTTCTTTATCCTAGCCTGCATACTTCCTGGCTAGAATCATGGGTCCTCCCACCGGCGGGGGGGATTTCTGGGGGGCTACCTAAATGGTGAGCAATTACAACAAGATTAAACAGAAAACATCCTGGCCACTGACATTTATGTTCTATGAGCACAATTTTAAAACCTTCCAATAGAGGAAGGAACAAGATAATAAAAACATCCTATTGTATAAGGCATTAACAGTAGCTAAGACTATTGCAAGTTAAACCTTCTTATAGGGAGGAAAACACAAACAGGTTAAAGCAAGTCATTAACAGGCATGCAGAACCACTCGCAGCTTTAAGTATAGAGGTCTTCTTTATAGCTTTGGGGGGCAGTGTCCCCAACTCTGGAGTCAATAATCCCACTCAGACGTAGATACTGTCCAAACTTGGCTGAGGTAGGGACAACAAGATCCCCCCCCTCCGCTGCAACTGTCCTCTGCTCATCAAAGATAGGGGGAAAACAGAAGTCTCTAGGGAAACTATGAAAGGGTTTCACACCCTCCGATTGCCCCTGTCTTGGTCTGGCCTCTGGGTGAGGACCCCAAAAGTCTTATCTGAGGTTTTCTTTAGACTGGTGACTTCCGTCCAATGCCTCTGAGGCAACCGAGTGATGAGGGGTGCAGGAGGCCCAATTGCAAGTTCCTCTGTTGTCAGGGCCAGTCTTTTAAGGAGACCTAGACACTCCTCCAGAGAGCGAGATGAGTGGTGCACCCCATTTAGGGAGAAGGAAAGAGCAAAAGGAAATCCCCATCTATATCTGATGCCCTGGCGTTGGAGTATCTCTAGGGCTGGTTTCATTAGCCTCCGCCTCTGGAGTGTGATAGGGGAGAGGTCTGCATAGAATTGTAGCTTGGATCCGTCGGGGCCAACAATCGATGCCATCTTGCGTGTTGTAGACAATATTAGGTCCCTGGAATGCTGGCGTAATAGCCTAACAATAATGTCCTTGGGGAGGTCTTGATTTTTGCTTCCTCCCAGGGCCCTGTGGGCACGCTCCACCTCCCATATATGATCTGGAGTTTCCGATAGGATCTTGTCGATGGTAGCTTTAAGGTAGCGGGGGAGATCAACTACTGCTGTCGGCACCCCTCTTATTCTTATATTGAACCTTCTCGACCGATTCTCTAGATCTTCAAGTTTATCTTCAATGCTAGAGATGCGGGAGGTGTTCTCTGCAATGTTTACCCTATCATTCTCTTGAGTCGATATTATCTGGTCCACAGACTCCTCAAGGAGATTGGTCCGCTGCCCCAGCTCATGCAAATCTTTTTGAAGGGCTGCAACTGCCCTATTAATATGCGTCTCCAAAAGAGCTTCAAACTTTGCCATTGAGTTCTCAGTGATGTTTACCTCTGGTTGCGAGGATGCGGCCTGCTGCTCTGAGTCTGAGTGATCAGAGTGTTCAGATTCTGAGCCCTGGGCTTCAATGTTGGAGGCCCCAGCTCTCTTGAAATGTTCCTCAATCCTCTTAGTTGAGAGGGATTTCTTGTTCTTCCCCATGTTTGTTACTTTGATGTATTTTGGCTTAGGACATACACAGTAATTCTATGGTGTGTGGGGGACTCTCTTCTGTCTCCTCAGGACCTTTTATGCTTTCTACTTGCCCCGTGGGATTAGATGACAGTGCCAGGGATGTTTCTCAGCATGACGCAGCCCCCGCCGGCAGGAGTTCCCCTTTTCCCCCCCCAGGAATTCTACATCCTAGGGAGATAAGCCTTGTTAGCTGCTATTAGTCGTTTGCTCCAGTACCAGATTGTTGTAGTGTGACCTCGGCTCCACTAGGTGGCAATGGAAGCCTTCAGTTTCAGGCCACTTTTACTCTTGATGTTTTGCCTCTTCAGACTGGAGTGTGTGGAGATCAGCAGGTTGTTGCCTATGTTACTGCTCATTGGATTGGCACCCAGGAATTCCAGCTATTATGCCGGTCAACAATGCACCACCAGTTACAGACTGTTAGTGAGAGAGCAATTAGCAGTACAAAGGCCTTGTGCCTAATAAAGAAATGCAAAGTTCAACACACAAGTTGTAGTAGAGACAGGCCTGTCCCAGTTTGAGCAGCCTGGATTCAGAAAGGTAGTCTCTGGGAGCTGATTAGTAATGTGTTCTATGTTCTGTGGGTCTCTGACAGGGCAGCCCACTTCAGCCTCTCTAGATCCCCTGGAGATGCTGCTTATAAGCTGTTTGGGGTGTTGAGGGAGTATTCTAGCCTGGCAATGGCCCTTGCACTAGGCCCTGGACACAAAATGGCCGCCTCCCGTTTCGCGGGCTTTCTGGGCCCTTAGTTTCTTTCCCCAGCTGCCTCCTATGGGGGTCTGCAGCCTTCCCAGGCCAGTCCAACCGGGCCAGCCGCCACTGGTCTCCCCTGGGGAGCCCCCGGCCCTCTCCCAGAGTACTCACTGCGCCTGGATCTTCTTCCTCACGCTGGCCACGTGTAGGGCCAAGATGGCCGCCACCCGTTTCAGGGCCCCTCCAGTCTCTGTGACCTCCTGGGCCGATCCGGACGGGTCCTGCACAGCACTCCTGGACCAGGGCCTGTTTACACCTTCTCCAGGTGAGCCCTGGCTGTGCCTTCACCCTCCTGTGCCTTGGCAGGGTGCGTTGTTGCGGGTGACGCCGGCGGGGTGGCTAGAAGCACCCGGAGAGGGGTTTGGGGTGTCCCTTCCAGTTCCCCCAATTGCTGTAGGGGTAAGGTAGTCCCCTTGCTGGGCTTTTTTAGCCCCTTTTAAGCTTCAGCTCTGAGTTTTGAGCAGGAGCTCAGGGCACACACGTCTTGCTGCTTCAGACGCTGGCTCCCACTCCAAGGTAAGTGTTTAAATGCTTATTCTCCTATATCAGATGCACTCATAATCCAGCTCACTTATATATTCCTTTAATAAGAGCTTGGCTTTGTTGCTTTAGTAAAATGTCAACAGTGGGAGAAAACAATGATAACTATATAATCTTGCATATAAGTGAGTGTCCTTTTTCATAAATGATACATTTTCAAAATGATTTTGGGTTAAATGATGCCTAAAGTTTGAGTGAACTGCTCTAAAATAAACAATGAGATGATGCCCCTGCTAAGTGAGACATGCCTTGTCAAATTATTCAACCCTATTGGCTTATAATTTACACCTTTGTGGCAAGTTTCAGACATTGGATTAATTCATTGGTATAGTATATCAAGGTGCCGTTAGAGAATATGTAAAAATGTAATTCCTACTTTTCTGGAATTGTCTGGCTCAAAAGGTGCATTTTAAATATGTATTTAATATTGTAAATCTTTTATTTTTTTTCTATCTTAGTGCATGTACATTCCCTTGGATTATTTTATATAGTGAGTTCACAAATTTAATAGAAATAGAAAATGCAGATGGATTTTAAAACTTGAATAAAACTTTTTTTCTATTCATAACTAATTATTTATCAACTAATATGAAGCATACTTCAATAATCAAAAAGTTAATTTGAATGCCAGTGTGTTGTCTTTCAGTTCATTCAGATGAAGATTACAGTCAATGAGAAATCGGTGATTATTTTTTCTTTGCCACTTCTTGGATACATGGAGAAGTGCTTGAAAGGAAACAATGCAGCTCATTTTCAACCTCCAATCAATTCTGTTCTTTCGTTTTAATTTGCAACATAGTTGAACATCTTGTCTCAAATGTATGGATAACTCTTCCTGACACTTTTGGGTAGGAATCAGACATCAAGGGCCAACATTGTCACTAAACATATCTTTTTCTCTAGAATCAGTCTTCAGATCTTAAAAAATCATCTTGACTGTCATCTGTAATTTTTTCAACTGACAATCAGATTGGGTTCAGGAAAAAAACAGCTTACAATTTCATGTTCATGGGGTCAAGTGCTGCGCAATTTCATTTTTTTTGTGCAAATTCTGGAAGCACATGTTCATCTTTGTCAGTGACAAGACCTGATGACAGTTTGACAAACATTGAAAAAACATTTTTTTCAACTTTTATCTTCCAATTTTTCAGCTTGCTCCATGAAAGCTCTCAAGGACTCAATATGTTTCAAGAAGTTTGTGTTCCTTCCTTGCATCTGAAGATTCAGTTTATTAAGCTACTCAAGAATGTCAACCAAATAAGCAAGGTGCATGATCCATTCTTCATCATCCAACCAGACAAAGAATCCCATCTTACTCTCAACTTCAAAAAATAATTTGAGCTTGTCATTATTGTCACTTTTTGAGAGCATTACCATGGCGTTCAATAAAGGTTTTGTCCTTGTGTTGAGGATGAACATTCACCAAATGTTGCTTCAATGTCATTGGTTTCATTGAATCATTTGGCAAAGCTTTGTTACAAATAACACATTGAGTACTTTCTTCTTCTTTGATCATAATGGACGTGAATCCATATTTAATATAAATCATCAAATTCTCTTTTTTTGGCACTCATGATGGAACTCATGATGGAATCCAAATTCTGTTAAAACAGAACTCTTACCACTGTACCACCAAACTCTACAGATCCCAGCCTCATTATTTATGCAGATTATTGTGGGCGGGGGTTCAAGGGCTAAACTAATATGACAATATCCAAGTCTGTATTAAGTGTAAACAAATTTTCCACCCCCTAACTGATGGTGAAGAGTACATATGGTATATAATATACTGTATAGTGAAGCATTATAATGATTATGAAAGCACATTATTAGCTAAACATGTGGTGTGTTTATATTACATTTAGAGATCTTTATTTTCAGTGAAATCTGTCACGTTCTATTTTAGTTTTTAATGTATATAAACAACAACAAACATGTAAACGTATGAACATGATCCGGTGCACAAGAATGTTCCTTGATAGAAGAATATCTATATCTTTAATTATTTTCAAACACAAACTGTTTAATGTATGGCTCAAGTAAATATTTTATTGTATAATTACTTACCCCAGATGCTGTGCTGTTTTTCAAATCCTATTGTTTAATTATTCCTTCAGACTTCCCTGCTCCAGTCCTTTGTGTTTCCCTTAATATTCAAAGACTCTTCTATTGTGGAGTCTGTATAAATATTGTTATGTGTAATTGCAAACATTTTTGCATCCTAAATAATATATAAGTTAAAAAAACGAACAAAATAATAGAATGATAATGCAATTATATACAAAATGTCAACCGGACCTTGTTGCAAAGATACTACAAAGTAAATGGTATGGGGAGGGTGGACTAGTCATTGACACAGTTGCTTCCGTAAAATGTAGTGCCTATGGTCAGATCCTATTTAATTCATTATTTTGCCATCATTTTGGGAAAAATAATAAATATAAGATCTGTGATTTGTGTTAATTATTCAGTGGTAGTAAGAGGAATACACTTTTTAAAATGATTGATTTCCACTTTTAAAATCTGTAGTTAAAGGGCAAGTATAAGCGCTTTTCAAGCAAAATCTATTTTTTAGTTCACTATTAATTTACATTAAAAATACATGTGCAAAAAGCAGTAAACACAGTGCCCCCTGATAATGGCGGCGCTGCTGCTCTCTGCCATCTCCCCACATGTCCTGAGCACTATTGTTTAGAACAGTGGTTCTCACTCATTTATTGTCTGGAAATAAGATGGTTACCTATAAATGCCCATCTGGACAGGCATTGAGATCCAGAACATAACAGGGTTATAACATTTTTTTATTTTTCAGTTATTTAAATACAGTACATTTTTACTGCAGATTAGTTGTAGATGCATGAAATGTGATTAAACGTAAATGCATATTTAAAACAGGTTCCTCTCATCCCTCTTTATTCCTGAGGCCCAGTAGATAAGGTTCAGGGACTGGCTGTTGACAACCCCTAGTTCAGAAGACAAACATTTAAATTTAGATTGTGTTTATTATATAGGCTAAATTAGCTGGAGCATGATCTGTATGATAAGGGGTTATGGCTGCAATCCCAAAAGCCCCACCTTTCCAAGGTAAATGCTCCAGGTTATATGGCGTGCATGATTAATGCTCTTTAAGGGTGACAGTGTCTTGATTGAATTGATATGATTGCAATGCATTGGACTAATGTAGCAAGGGTGACTTCCAATCGGAAATTTAGTGCAATTGGCTAGTAGGTTCTTCAAAAATTTACCTCCGACTTAAAGGGACATTAAAAGCATTTTTGTTTTTCTTGCATTTGAAAGAGGGCATTTGATAATGTACATTTTGTGGTTTTCTTTTATTAAAAGAAGTTCTTAAGGCAGACACAACAGTTGTAACTGATATGAGGACTTGCCCAGTAAGCTGTAATATAGACGTATGACCCATACCTGCCAGAGAAATATACAGAAGTACGGATGCTGTGTGCCCTTCCTGTTATCAGTGGATTTTAAAAAGGTTTTATTCAATTTTGTGTCTCTGCTCAAGACATCCTTACACAAATGTTAATGTTAAAAAAAAAAAAAAATCCAGATGCTAACACATTTAAAGTGGCACCCAATTTGAAATCTAGTAAACTTGTCTCTGAAAGAATAGATAGTCAGTACTTTCAACAGTATAGCCTTATTATTATCATTTATTTGAAACTTGCTAACATATTCCACAGCACTAATTTAACACATTAAATCATTCAATCATAAACTCAGCACTACAGGTAACATTGTGAATGAGTGTATGTATATGTATATATAATATATATATCTATACATTGACCTACCATTCCTTAAAAGATAATATAGTGAAGGGTTAACATTTGTGTGCTCTGATTCTTGTACCGCACGTTTTTGTTCTGATGACATCTGCGCAGTATTCATAACAGAGGTAACCGTATATTTAGGAGTAAGAGCCCTTTGACTTTAAAAGCATTAGAAACTGGTAAGTTTCTCCTAATGAAAGATGCCTGAATCTGCTGTGATTTTATTCTTTTTCATCCCTGTGATCTGCTGATTTGAAGATTTTAAGTGACAGCTGGCACAATTGCAACAGGACCAAAGGCAAAAGGATATCCTATGCCAAGAAGAGAAATGATAAGCTGTTCCATTCTACAGTCCTCCAAATCAACACAAAGCTTAATGTGGAACCAATTAGTACTGAGTTTTTTTGGGGGGGATCAATGTGGAATCCATAAAATCACAGTTATCGATGTGATAAAAAATACTTCCAACAATTGACTGCAACAAACATGCACACCACCATTGAGATTGAGATGTCCTCATATAGGTGGTGACATATGGCTCTCTTAACTCTGACACGCTTAAAAACATTACATCCTTTGTAGCTAACCTATGTCTCTTCCCAATCCAATTGTATTTATTATTTGTGTATATTGTATAAATAAATATGTGCATTTTTTTGTTAATGTTTGCATTTGGTAATGTAATGTAATGGTGATAAATATATTAAATACATTATTCAAGAATTATAGAATAAAAAAACAAACAAAAAGTAACTGATTTGATTCTAGATATGGCATGTAGGCAAAATTTCTTGAATAAAGGAGTCCAGAAAAATGTTGAATACACACATATTTAAAAAAAATCAAGAATTAAGCTATTAATTGAAAATCTGAAGGTGTCTATAATTACCAATAAAAGTAAGTAAGTGAAAAATTCTGAATTTTGTTATTTACCGATAATCACTATTTCCTTGAAGTCTTAAACGGCAGCACAAAACATGAGAGTGTGCACATTTATTTCCTTCCGTCAGATGAACTCTTGTACACTTATTACTGTAATGAAGGTGGTATATCCTACTTTCAAATTACAGTACTTGTATGTTTCTCAGCCTGGGCTTTTTTGAACTCACAAGCATGTGTGTATTCTAGTAACCGATTTCAGAATTTTGAGTTGATACCATCATGCAATATAGCAAGAGCCAAACCAAAATAAATGATAGTGGATCCTGTGGTCATGGTCAGATTACCCATTAGGCCAACTAGGCAGCTGCCCAGGGGCTCCTCCCTGTGAGAGGTGCCACTTCCTGAGTTTAAAAAAGTGGAATGCTGCAGTTCATAGTTTGGCTACAAGGGGATAAGCACATAGTACAAGATAGTTACAACAGGAAAAGGAACTTACATGGACAGAAAAGGCAAAGATGGGTCTGTGCATACACTGCGTACTCACTCGCAGGGGCTCCTCCACTTCACTGCCTAGGGGCTCCAAAAAGGTAGATCCGGTCCTGCCTGTGGTCCTGCTATAATTTCTTTGTATATCAATTTTTAAAGCTATTGTGTTTAATAATAATGTTTTACTTTATACAGTTCATTTTATTCCCTTACTTCAGTTTCCAGATAATATAAGATTATACTTAGAATAGAGAAGACAAATATAGAAAGACAAAGAAACTCTGAGAGGTAGATCAAAAGCTCTGTAAGTTACAGTTTTTGCTACACTTGGGTGTATTGATGTTTGTGATTTTCTTCTTGACAGTTCATCTCTTTATCATGGCGACAAATGCAAAGCTGGCTCTGGCGAGATCGTGAACACTTGAGAAACAAACAAGGACAGCACCATGCTTGAATCATGCTCATTGGTTATTTTAAAGGGCTTCTAAGCAAACATTGAAAGCAGGATTGCAGGAGGTACCAAATACTATCTGGAGAAAATGCACAACAGGCTACAAAACTTGTTTAATAAATCAAATAAAGTTGATACTGTGCTATCACCCAAATCTGCAAAAAAGCAATAAATAAACACCTCTTCATGAATAATAACACACTTTCTATGCCTATCACAATGAATTGTATGAACATGTGAAATATCTGGACAGGACACAAGCCCCTACACTTATTTTACAAATGCAAACTCTCTACTCCTAGATCCAAAGGTCATTTCAGAATACATTTAATACAATCCCCACAGAGTCTCTTATTTATATTCTAAATTTCATTTTCAGAATCATTGTTGCCATACTTACTCTACAGGGTCCATCCTTCACTGACTTTACAGCCAAGATAATCTTAATAGAAGCTAAAGCCCATATTTGCCTATGAGACTAAGTTATGCAGTGTAATTAAATCAGAAATTTTACACTTTCCTTGCAAGGGGACTTATATAAATTAGAAAAACATGCAGTTAAATGGCAGATAAGATTTATCACAAATAAATGTTATACCTTTGGGATGGAAAAAAACATGCAAACTATCATCTAAATTGAACAAATCTAAGGGCAGGAGATAAACAAATTGATTTATGAGTGCTTGTGAAACAGATTATATGACTAGGGGACACACAAAATACTTAAATTAAACATAATCAGCATTACCAGTGGGTGCCACTAGAGGATGTGAGAGTTATGGAGCAGTATGTCTCTGTCAGAAAAGCTTTAACCTAGGAAAGCTTTTGACTCCCCATTTTTAACAGCCCTGGAGGATTCAAGCAGCAGCAGAAAGAGTATTTGCACAAAGGTACACATAACCTTGTAATTAAAAAATGGCTAGTATATTTTTTCTGCCATGCATTTTTGTACTACAACACCTGACTTTTATATTTATTTATTTACTCTTGCAGTTGATTCATACTTTCAACACATGTCTACTTTGTTCTTTATTATGTTTTTTTCTAGTATTCACTTTCCCAATCTCACTTTCTAGCTCCCTTCTTTTTCCTCTTCAGTTATTTCTTTTCTCTTCCCTTTCTTTTCCCATATCACCCAAATTCCACCTACCCTCACACTCACTATTCCCCTAAGAAAGTATCATGTAGTGATTCAAATTGGAGGGACGTGGGGAGGGATGAAGCCTGTGTGATGCAGTGATATGATAGTAAGGAGGAAAGAAACATATGTTATGCAGTGATATGATAGTGAGGAGGGAAGAAGCCTGTGTGATGCAGTGATATGATAGTTATGCAGTGATATGATAGTCAGGTGGCAAAATCCTGTGTGATACAGTAATATGATTGTGAGGTGGGAGGAAGCCTGTGTTATGCAGTGACATGATAGTGAGGAGGGAGGAAGCCTGTATTATGCAGTGATATGATAGTGGAATAATACATTAGCAAAACATGCATTTCTGTGTTCTCCTCTATGACTACAGCACAAATACACTTCTGTGTTCTCCTCTGAATCAGATTTTTGACTGCTTTGCATACATTTTGTTTATAGTTATATGTGTATAATAACAATGGGGACATTGGGACATGTCTAGCGGCATAAACCCTTATGTGTCTTATCTTGCTTCCTTCTCTCCCCTCCTCTAGACAGTTGTCTCTCCCTTTCTTTCCCCTTCCCTCATCTCTTACTCCATGTTCATCTCTTTTCTCCCCTTCTTTCTCTCTTCTTTGTCCCTTTCTGTTTCTTCCTTTGTCTTTCACGCTCTCCCTTGTCTATTTCTTTCTCCCTTTTTCTTGCCTCCCCCCTTAAACAGAATAACTAAAGTCAGAGGTGCTCATTAGAGAACAAACTAACCTTAATAGGTTAGTTATATGGGCATGATAATCCACTCTGAGAGCAACCTCTTTTAGCTCACTTGTGCCCTTCACAGGGAAAAATATCCTGTAGTATATCAGTCTGGTCTCACTCAAAAGAGTGACCCAGCCCCGAAATACCAGGCAATTCTACCCTGGACAGGAGAAACAACAAACCCAGACGCATTTTGGCCTCTCTGGGCCTCGTCAGTGAGGTGCAGCTGAACTCCCTAAGGGGTCCACGTCTGGATTCCCCTATTACGCTCTCCCTTGTCTATTTCTTTCTCCCTTTTTCTTGCCTCCCCCCTTAAACAGAATAACTAAAGTCAGAGGTGCTCATTAGAGAACAAACTAACCTTAATAGGTTAGTTATATGGGCATGATAATCCACTCTGAGAGCAACCTCTTTTAGCTCACTTGTGCCCTTCACAGGGAAAAATATCCTGTAGTATATCAGTCTGGTCTCACTCAAAAGAGTGACCCAGCCCCGAAATACCAGGCAATTCTACCCTGGACAGGAGAAACAACAAACCCAGACGCATTTTGGCCTCTCTGGGCCTCGTCAGTGAGGTGCAGCTGAACTCCCTAAGGGGTCCACGTCTGGAGTCCCCTATTACGCTTAGGGAGACTAAACCCTAAGGGTAATTTGCATAAACAGAATAACTAAAGTCCTCCCTTAAACATATACATAAATAATCTGCAATATAACATATATTAAAAAATATGTTCTACGTAAGTTTTGTGCTAAATGATTTTAATTTTATAGATTACCAGTTTCCATGTTTTGTAAATATAATATTTATGCATGTATTAAAATAACCCAAACTTAGTTCATCATATATTTTTGTTTGCCCACTCCTCATACTTGGACTTGGACTGATACCATTAGAATTGAGGGTGAATATGTATTGCCTCAGATCACTGCTTCCACTGGTGGTGGATAAGTAACATTCCTTTGATTTTGTTTTATATTGTGGAGTGCGCCACTATTGTATGTTTTCTTTATACTTGTTGGTTGGCCTTCCCTCTCTTCCCTTGGAGGCTGCATCTCCTCGGATCACCACTTAACAGTGCTCAGTGCCAAGCAGAGTCTGCAAAGACAAGTAAAATATTAGCATGCATTAAGAGGGGTATAGAACCAAATATAATTCTGCCACTATATAAATCCCTAGTACACCCTCATTTTGAGTATGGAGTACAATTTTGGACACAACTTCAAAAAAGGACATTTTAGAGCTGGAAAAGTACAGAGAAGGGCAACAAATAATAAGGTGAATGGAGGGGCTAAGTTACGAATAAAGTCTAACCAAATGATTTTCTCATGCTTAAGAGAAGATGATTACCTTATATAAATATATCCAGGGTCAATATAAGGTTTTGTCAAGATAACTTTTTGTTCGAAGAGGTTTTTAGCTGACAAGAGGAAATCCCTTGAGGTTAGAATAAAATTAATTCCAACTTAAGGAAATAATGTTTTTTTCAGAGTAAGGACAGTCAGATTGTGGAGGTTTAATAGCAAATTTAATAGATAACTTTAAAAAGGGGTTATATATATTTTTCTAATAAAAAGCACATACAGGCTTTAGATGGATAACTTGAGAAGTAGGGGTATTGATTCAGAGAGTAATCCGAATTTTGGAGTCAGGCAATTTTTTTCCTTTCATGAGGCAATTGGCAGTGTTTTAGTGGAGTTTTTATTTGCATTCCTCTGGATCAATTAACAATTCACTAATTACACAGATCAGATTAGATCTAAAAAGGTTGAACTTGACAACATGACATAGTGTTATACATTGTGATTTCTGTCTGCTTATGTACTATGTTGTTTGTCTCTTTCCCCCTCTTTCCCTCCCCTGTCTATTTGCCCCCCCTCTCCCTCCCCTGTGTCTCTTCCCCCCTCTTCCTGCCCTGTGTCTATTTGCCCCACTCTCCCTTCCCTTGTGTCTCTTTCCCCCTATCTCTCACCCCTGTGTCTCTTTCCCTCTCTCCTTCCCCTGTGTCTCTTCCCCCTCTCCCTCCCGTGTGTCTCCTCACCTCCCTCCTCCCTTCCTCGTGTCTCTTTCCCCCATCTCCCTCCTGTGTCTCTTCCCCCCTCTCCCTCCGGAGTCTATTTGCCACCCTCTCCCTCTCCTGTGTCTCTCCTCCCCACTCCCTCTCCTGTGTCTCTTTGCCCCACTCTGCCTTCCCTGTGTCTACTTCCCCCTCTCTCACCTATGTCTCTTTCCTCCCACTCCCTCCCATGTCTCTTTTCCCCACTATCCCCCATTTCTCACCCCTGTGTCTCTGCCCCTTCCCCTGTGTCTCTTTACCCTCTCCCTCCCCTGTGCCTCTTTGCCCTGCTCTCCCTCCTGTGTCTCTTTTCCTTCCTCTCTCACCCATGTGTCTCTTTCCCTCACACTACCTCCCCTGTGTCTCTTTCATCCCTCCCCTGTGTCTTTCTCCCCCCTCTCCCTTTGCTCCCTGGGCTGCTTTTGCCATTTATGGGTGTAAAAACATTTCCAGGCTTGGGGAAATTAATACATTTTCCCAAGCCTGCAAAGGGCATCCGAGTTAGGTCCTTGAGAAAAGTTACGGGCTCCCTGCCTCTTCCTCTGCGCCTATTGCGGCCCTTACTTATTCCCCCCTTCTACCTTGTTGGCCCGCGAGTCACGCAGTAGGCCCAGGGGGACAGATGAGGGTCGCATTGGGCACAGGGGGAGAGGCAGGGAGCCCGTAAGTGAGGTTGCAAGCTAATTTGCTATTCAATTGGCGACTTTTGGCGGCCTCCGAACGGCTTCCGAGTTACGGGCTTGAAAAAAAATGACAACGGTTAACCGGGTTTAACCGTTACTCTCTGTTTTTTTAAGCCTGTAACTCGGAAGGCGTTTGGAGCCTCCGCCCCCTCTAACTTGGGGGCCTGGCAATAAGCACCTTCGGTGCTCATTGCGGGCCTCGCAATGAGTGCCTTTGGCGCTCATTGCAAGCCTCTCCCTCTCTAACTTGCGAGACTCGTGATGAGCGCCTTTGGTGCTCATTGCGAGCCTCCCCCTTCTACTTCACGGGCCTCGCAATGAATGCCTTTGGCGCTCATCGTGGACCCAGCAATAAGCTGCTTTGCCGCTCGTTGCAGACTGCAGCATGAGCTACACGCATGCGCAAGCCCGTAACTTTGTGAGCTTTACAGACAAACTCGCAATTACGCTCAACTATATTTATGATGTTACTATGAATACTAAATGTAAATGTATTTAATATACCAAATATACTTAAAGGGAAAAAAAGGACACACTGTGTTGTATAATACTGTATAATGAGATAATTTGCAGAATAAACAAATCCCACAAAGGGGCCAATACATGGATAAGTGCTTCAAAAAGCACACAAAATAAAGCACTCAGTGAATTAAAGGTACATGCTATCACTAGATTGATATCTGAATATTTGTGCACTTGCTTACTCTCCACTACCTGACTCTCACCCGTGACATCTCAGGAAGCATTCAATAGTACTCCAACAGGTCACTGGATTCCAGTGTTTACACTGAAACCACTTGTCGTAAGGGCTCAAAGATGACAAGTTTAATTTCCAAAGGACTTTTTCGAGACAGTACATATGAGTAAGTGGGTGCACAAAACTGGTGGAGAGTCCGGAGACAGTTAAGGATCCAGGGGTGGTTATTGTGTAGCTTTAATTCACGCAGTGATGTCTTTTTAGTGCTTTGTTAAGTACTTGGCCATATGAGAGTCTTTGGCCCCTAATCAATTGCAAGCCCGCATTTGCCTTTAAACTGGCCTTAATTCTTGAAATTTGCAACAGTTACAGAGCGATTCAATTGAAGCCTACAGCTACCTGGCCAGAAGCAAACAGAAAATCTAGAGAATTGAATAGGGGTGATCTAATAATGAAAAAACTGAAGAAAAACAATGAATCAAAAGCCAATTGTAATAGATTTATGACACATATAATAAGGCATCCTGGAGTATCTCAAGAAGCCTTAAGAAGTTTTGGCCGATCTTAAGAGAAGATTAATTACGTAGGGACATTCTAACGGAAAAAAAGGTCATCACATTTAGGAAAAACTAAAATTTTAAAAGTATTTTGGCCCCAAGTGAACTTAGAACAAAGAAAAAAACACAGACCACAGCTTCAATGTTTAACAGTTTGAAAGGCACATATAAGAGCAAAAGAAAAAATTGTACAACTTGTCAGCATCTGAATAGGAATGATAAAAATAAAGTATGGTCTACCAAGAAAAATAAATATTTTAAAATCAAAGATATGTCCACCTGCCAAACAGATCATGTGGTATATGTAGTGACGTGTATGTGCGGTAAACAATATGTTGGCAGAACCAAAAGGCCTCTTAAGACCAGATTTTGTGAACATCTATACAACACCACCAAATGCATACTAACCAACGGTCTATCAGCGCATCTTTCTGTGAAACACAACAAAAATACCCAAGATATTACTGTACAGGCTGTGGAACTTATTAAGCCCAACAAAAGAGGTGGGAGCAGACTATTAAAATTAAGACAAGCCGAAACAAAATGGATACATAAACTAGGAACGCTAGAACCTCATGGGTTAAACTGGGCTATTAGCTGCATTCATTGAAACTCGATGAATTCCTATATCAATATGTAGGAATGGAGGAACGACTTCAATGTCTTCCCCACTTGTAATATGGAATTAGCTGCAAAACTTGAGGCAGATTGGATGTACACACCAGACTCCCTGAATGGAGGACTTTTCACACAGAGTATCCTCCCTGTTATGTAAATCTGTTTTTATTTATTTAGATTTAGGATCTACATATATATATATAGGGTCTATTGTTACATGTAGGAGTTTGTGTATGATGGAGTACATGAAGGGATTCAGTATATTCAACAAAACCACATCAAGGTTCTTCTTTTGGTACCTATATTTAAATATTTTTTTTCGTATATTTCCAACTCCCCTCCGTCCACATATATTATAAATATTCATTTATTATTATATTTTTTTTAATTATTTTTTATAGTCCAGTACAGGTCAGCTATTTAGATACCAGTGGACATTTCTATTTAAATTTTTCCATTATACAGTTCTATAAATTCTTAATGTTTACAGAACTATTTCTTTCTTTTTTTCCCTTATATATTAAATATTGTTCATTATTATTTTCTATCATGTGCAAGATATTAGAGTACACCTTCTTGATCTACCCTTTAAATGTTTAAAAATGGAAATATTTGGCCAATAAATTGAATAAATACAAAAGGTTGAACACATACATAGAATGGGAATAATTGGACAATATAGTAATAAATAATACGTTATCTAGTATAGACATAAAAATAATTACAATTAGATATATTGTAGATATATTTCAATTAGATATATAATAGTGTGTATTAGGATCTCAAAAAATACAATATAATCTATTATGATATTATGGCTTAGACCTGGGAGTTTAGGGATTAGAGGATCCATTCTGTAATATCAGTTATGTATAAAGCCAGTGTTCTTTCCCCACATCAAGTTCAGATTAGGATTTATTTATACTTTCCTTATACTTGTTTTACATATTGATTATAATTATCGCCACAATAACCATTGAGCTCTTCAAGTGACCTGGCTATTATAGAAATCAGATTGGCCAATAGAACGAGATGGATAATGTGGATGTTTATAATAACATTATATCCTGTACAACTAGCACGCGTCACCAAAGCAAAGGTGATACTGAGTATCTCCAAACGTCAAACGGAAATGTTTGGCGCCTAATGCGAAGGGTTCGTCGCATCACCATGACAACGGTGATGCGATGTGCGGAAGTATGGGCTAGCAGGAGAGCAAATATGCATCAATAAGGATACCCCGGTATTTACAAATACAAGGTAAGCGTTCCATTCATGTCCAAATAGCATTAATATAAATGAATCAGTAATGAGAAACACATATTACAGCATATAAGAACACACCTTCATATGGAGTGAAAGTTTGGTATAACAAACTCCATCATAGATTATCTATTGAGAACCTTCATTTATGCGATCACTGCTTCCCATTAGATACTGGAGAAAGAGATTTCTATATGATGTGGGATATATCTATATTTTTTATATACAGTATTAACACCTCAATGCAGAGGCAAATTAATAATGATAATATATATTCACACATTGTATAGTATAACAAGTTACATACCGTATATACTTGAGTATAAGCCGACCCGAGTATTAGCCGAGGCACCTATTTTACCACAAAATACTGGGTAAAATGAGTGACTCGAGTATAAGCCGAGGGTGGGAAAGGTGCTGCCCCCTGTGTCCCTCTTGTGCCCTCTGTGTCCCCCCTCTCTCTCCCGTGTCTCTTCTCCCCTCTCCCTTCCCTGTGTCTCTTCTCCCCTCTCCATTCCCTGTGTCTCTTCCCCCCTCCCTTATCACCCTCCTCAACCCCCCTCCTCATTCTCAACCTCCCTCCTCAACCTCACTCCTCATCCTCAACATCCCTCCTCATCCTCCCTCCTCATCCTCAACCTCCCTCCTCAACCCCCTCATCCTCAACCACCCCATCCTCAACCACCCCTCCTCAACCTCAACCCCCTCCTCATCCTCAAACCCCTCCTCATCCTCAACCTCCCTCCTCATCCTCAACCCCCTCCTTAACCTCCCTCCGCATCCTCCCTCCTCAACACCCCATCCTCAACCCCCCTCCTCATCCTCAACCTCCCTCCTCATCCTCAACCCCCTCCTTAACCTCCCTCCTCATCCTCCCTCCTCAACCCCCCATCCTCAACCCCCTCCACAACCCCCTCCTCAACCACCCTCCTCAACTCCCCTCCTCAACCCCATCCTCATCCTCCCTCCTCAACCCCCCATCCTCAACCCCCCCATCCTCAACCACCCCTCCTCAACCTCAACCCCCTCCTCATCCTCAAACCCCTCCTCATCCTCAACCTCCCTCCTCATCCTCCACCCCCTCCTTAACCTCCCTCCTCATCCTCCCTCCTCAACCCCCCATCCTCAACCCCCTCCTCAACCCCCCTCCTCAACCTTAACCCCCTCCTCAACCTCCCTCCTCATCCTCAACCTCCCTCCTCATCCTCAACCTCCCTCCTCATCCTCAACCTCCTCAACCTCCCTCCTCATCCTCAACCTCCCTCCTCATCCTCCCTCCTCAACCCCTCCTCAACCCCCTCCTCAACCTCCCTCCTCAACCTCAACCCCCCTCCTCAATGTCCCTCCTCATCCTCCCTCCTCAACCCCCCAATCCTCAACCCCCCTCCTCAACTTCCCTCCTCAACCCCCCTCCTCAACCTCCCTCCTCAACCCCCCCATCCTCATCCTCAACAACCCCCTCCTCAACCCCCTCCTCATCCTCCCTCCTCAACCTCCCCATCCTCAACCCCCTCCTCAACCTCCCTCCTCAATGATGTGGCGCGCATGTGACGTCACATGGGCGCCGGGTCAAGAAGGAGAGGAGGCCGGACCAGAAGCAGGTAAGTGAGGGGAAAGGGAGATGGGGAGGTATTTAGGGGGGCTTAGAATGAGGAGGGCGATTTAGAATGAGGAGGGGGGTTCTTATATTACAGCATATAAGAACACACCTTCATATGGAGTGAAAGTTTGGTATAACAAACTCCATCATAGATTATCTATTGAGAACCTTCATTTATGCGATCACTGCTTCCCATTAGATACTGGAGAAAGAGATTTCTATATGATGTGGGATATATCTATATTTTTTATATACAGTATTAACACCTCAATGCAGAGGCAAATTAATAATGATAATATATATTCACACATTGTATAGTATAACAAGTTACATACCGTATATACTCGAGTATAAGCCGACCCGAGTATTAGCCGAGGCACCCATTTTACCACAAAATACTGGGTAAAATGAGTGCCCCCGAGTATAAGCCGAGGGTGGGAAAGGTGCTGCCCCCTGTGTCCCTCTTGTGCCCTCTGTGTCCCCCCTCTCTCTCCCGTGTCTCTTCTCCCCTCTCCCTTCCCTGTGTCTCTTCTCCCCTCTCCATTCCCTGTGTCTCTTCCCCCCTCCCTTATCACCCTCCTCAACCCCCCTCCTCATTCTCAACCTCCCTCCTCAACCTCACTCCTCATCCTCAACATCCCTCCTCATCCTCCCTCCTCATCCTCAACCTCCCTCCTTAACCCCCTCATCCTCAACCCCCCCATCCTCAACCACCCCTCCTCAACCTCAACCCCCTCCTCATCCTCAAACCCCTCCTCATCCTCAACCTCCCTCCTCATCCTCAACCCCCTCCTTAAACTCCCTCCGCATCCTCCCTCCTCAACCCCCCATCCTCAACCCCCCTCCTCATCCTCAACCTCCCTCCTCATCCTCAACCCCCTCCTTAACCTCCCTCCTCATCCTCCCTCCTCAACCCCCCATCCTCAACCCCCTCCACAACCCCCCTCCTCAACCACCCTCCTCAACTCCCCTCCTCAACCCCATCCTCATCCTCCCTCCTCAACCCCCCATCCTCAACCACCCCTCCTCAACCTCAACCCCCTCCTCATCCTCAAACCCCTCCTCATCCTCAACCTCCCTCCTCATCCTCCACCCCCTCCTTAACCTCCCTCCGCATCCTCCCTCCTCAACCCCCATCCTCAACCCCCCTCCTCATCCTCATCCTCCCTCCTCATCCTCAACCCCCTCCTCAACCCCCCAATCCTCAACCCCCCTCCTCAACTTCCCTCCTCAACCCCCCTCCTCAACCTCCCTCCTCAACCCCCCCATCCTCATCCTCAACAACCCCCTCCTCAACCCCCTCCTCATCCTCAACCTCCCTCCTCATCCTCCCTCCTCAACCTCCCCATCCTCAACCCCCTCCTCAACCTCCCTCCTCAATGATGTGGCGCGCATGTGACGTCACATGGGCGCCGGGTCAAGAAGGAGAGGAGGCCGGACCAGAAGCAGGTAAGTGAGGGGAAAGGGAGATGGGGAGGTATTTAGGGGGGCTTAGAATGAGGAGGGCGATTTAGAATGAGGAGGGGGGTTCTTATATTACAGCATATAAGAACACACCTTCATATGGAGTGAAAGTTTGGTATAACAAACTCCATCATAGATTATCTATTGAGAACCTTCATTTATGCGATCACTGCTTCCCATTAGATACTGGAGAAAGAGATTTCTATATGATGTGGGATATATCTATATTTTTTATATACAGTATTAACACCTCAATGCAGAGGCAAATTAATAATGATAATATATATTCACACATAGTATAGTATAACAAGTTACATACCGTATATACTCGAGTATAAGCCGTCCCGAGTATTAGCCGAGGCACCCATTTTACCACAAAATACTGGGTAAAATGAGTGACCCGAGTATAAGCCGAGGGTGGGAAAGGTGCTGCCCCCTGTGTCCCTCTTGTGCCCTCTGTGTCCCCCCTCTCTCTCCCGTGTCTCTTCTCCCCTCTCCCTTCCCTGTGTCTCTTCTCCCCTCTCCATTCCCTGTGTCTCTTCCCCCCTCCCTTATCACCCTCCTCAACCCCCCTCCTCATTCTCAACCTCCCTCCTCAACCTCACTCCTCATCCTCAACATCCCTCCTCATCCTCCCTCCTCATCCTCAACCTCCCTCCTCAACCCCCCCATCCTCAACCACCCCTCCTCAACCTCAACCCCCTCCTCATCCTCAAACCCCTCTCATCCTCAACCTCCCTCCTCATCCTCAACCCCCTCCTTAACCTCCCTCCGCATCCTCCCTCCTCAACACCCCATCCTCAACCCCCCTCCTCATCCTCAACCTCCCTCCTCATCCTCAACCCCCCTCCTTAACCTCCCTCCTCATCCTCCCTCCTCAACCCCCCATCCTCAACCCCCCTCCTCAACCACCCTCCTCAACTCCCCTCCTCAACCCCATCCTCATCCTCCCTCCTCAACCCCCCATCCTCAACCACCCCTCCTCAACCTCAACCCCCTCCTCATCCTCAAACCCCTCCTCATCCTCAACCTCCCTCCTCAACCTCAACCCCCTCCTCATCCTCAACCTCCCTCCTCATCCTCAACCCCCTCCTTAACCTCCCTCCTCATCCTCCCTCCTCAACCCCCCATCCTCAACCCCCCTCCTCAACCACCCTCCTCAACTCCCCTCCTCAACCCCATCCTCATCCTCCCTCCTCAACCCCCCCATCCTCAACCACCCCTCCTCAACCTCAACCCCCTCCTCATCCTCAAACCCCTCCTCATCCTCAACCTCCCTCCTCATCCTCCACCCCCTCCTTAACCTCCCTCCGCATCCTCCCTCCTCAACCCCCATCCTCAACCCCCCTCCTCATCCTCATCCTCCCTCCTCATCCTCAACCCCCTCCTTAACCTCCCTCCTCATCCTCCCTCCTCAACCCCCCATCCTCAACCCCCTCCTCAACCCCCCTCCTCAACCTCAACCCCCTCCTCAACCTCCCTCCTCATCCTCAACCTCCCTCCTCATCCTCAACCTCCCTCCTCATCCTCAACCTCCTCAACCTCCCTCCTCATCCTCAACCTCCCTCCTCATCCTCCCTCCTCAACCCCTCCTCAACCCCCTCCTCAACCTCCCTCCTCAACCTCAACCCCCCTCCTCAATGTCCCTCCTCATCCTCCCTCCTCAACCCCCCAATCCTCAACCCCCCTCCTCAACTTCCCTCCTCAACCCCCCTCCTCAACCTCCCTCCTCAACCCCCCCATCCTCATCCTCAACAACCCCCTCCTCAACCCCCTCCTCATCCTCAACCTCCCTCCTCATCCTCCCTCCTCAACCTCCCCATCCTCAACACCCTCCTCAACCTCCCTCCTTAATGATGTGGCGCGCATGTGACGTCACATGGGCGCCGGGTCAAGAAGGAGAGGAGGCCGGACCAGAAGCAGGTAAGTGAGGGGAAAGGGAGATGGGGAGGTATTTAGGGGGGGCTTAGAATGAGGAGGGCGATTTAGAATGAGGAGGGGGGGTTGAGGATGAGGAGGGGGAGGGAAAGAGATACAGGGGGGGTTAGAGAGACACAGGGGGGTAGAGAGACACGGGGGTTAGAGAGACACGGGGGGGGGGGGGGGGGTTAGAGAGACTCGAGTATAAGCCGAAGGTGCCCGTTTTAGCTTTAAAAAAAAGGGCTGAAAAGCTCGGCTTATATTCGAGTTCATACAGTACTTTTTTTTTCTTTTAATTTTGGTACCATTTTATAGCTTCAGCCATTTTTTCATTCACTGTATGGCATTGCTTTTGGGGAAAAAACTAGTAGATTTAAGAGATCTATACTAATATAAAATAATAGCACAAAGTATAATATTCTATATTTATGTGAGAAATGTATAAAAAAACATTTCTATTCTATCTACAAATCTATTATCATGATAAAATATGAGATATAATTACAATTATGGGCTAGGTTTCTGATAAATATTAAGATATAATATAGTATTTTTTTCTTTAAAAAAAAGTCTCAGAAGTTAACATCCTGATTTTCAACTTTGAGGATATAGATATTTTTTGATATCTCTTATTGTAAATATAAATAAGATGTGCGTATATATGTGTAAAATGTATGTACAAATTTGTATTTATTGTAGATATTTATTGTAGATATCTGACTGATTCATTTTATACATTTTTTATCATTTATGTTTGATATCACAAGTTGAATAAGTAAAAGTGATTATATTTTTTATAATTTTTTTATCATTTCTTGTGAAGTTTATTAGGCTTAGGGTTGAGCCTTTTTAGGATATATACACACACTAACAGAATGATATAAATACATATATACGGTACAATACAATCATTTGCGGGTAGCTAAAAGACACCAATTGAATAGCAAATTAGTTTATGGGCTACATTACGGGCTCCAGTAACTAATAATTGCTCAATTGAATAGGGCCTTTGTATTCTGCAAATTACTTGATCATATAATATTACACTAGTGTTTACTTTTTTTCTTTAAGATAGATTGAATACAAATTTACATCTAAAATTCAATTAAGTAACAAATGACTATACCCTTATATTTGCAATCCTTCATGTATAAGTGTAATATCTGATGAGTTGTGTTTGTTAATTCACCAATTTACCATTATTTTTATTTAGCTTTAGGTACTTGTCGACTATCGTTCTCGCGCCGGTATTTAGCCTTAGATGGAGTTCACCACCCGCTTTGGGCTACATTCCCAAAAACCTGACTCTGAGGAGACCGGGTTTAGCCGCGCTGGGGACCGCTACCGGCCTTACACCATTCGCAGGCTGGACCTTGATCAGAAGGACTCGAGACCCCGAGCTACGCCGGGTCTGTCCGGTCTCCCGTACGCCACATTTCCCGGCGCTGCCGGGCGGCCGGGGATTCAGCACTGGACTCTTCCCTCTTCACTCGCCGTTACTGGGGGAATCCTGGTTAGTTTCTTTTCCTCCACTTAGTAATATGCTTAAATTCAGTGGGTCGCCGCGTCTGATCTGAGGTCTGAGTCGAGGGGGTCGGGCCCAGGGGGTAGAGCAATTCACACTAATTCTCGCAGCTAGCTGCGTTCTTCATCGACGTGTGATCCACCGTTAAGAGTCGCAAGTGACTCTGCGCAGGGTGCGGCCGGCTCGACAAGGTACTCGGAACGGCCCGGAGGGAACGGGTTTCCTCTGAGCCTGTCGGCTTCTCGAGAGGGGCCGCTTCTCCCGGGGCCGGGTGGTGTGGGGGTGGGGCGTTCGGTGCCTCGTGGTCTTCCCTCCTTCACCCACTGGGCCCTCCCGGGCCTCCCCCCTCCTCCCCAAGGCCCCAGACGTTAGACACAGACGGGATCAACCACAGGAGGTTGGGGAAAGTCAGCAGTGGCCACTCTAAGGGATCCGATCTGAGTATAAAGCGATGATGACCTCATAATAAGGCCCTTAACCTCGCCATCTTATCCCCAGAAAAGCCTGCGAAATTGCGGCCGCCATTTTGTGGCGCGAACTTCAAGCCCAGCCAGGAAAGCAGGCACTGAGAAGGTAGGCCTGCAGTAAGCAGGTAATATCAGAGTAAGGTGCACTCACTGGTGCACATCAAACCATAACACAGGCTACGTCATGTAAAAGTGGGATACCACGATACCTGAGTAATATCAAACAAGAGGACATTACAAATTGGCTCAAGCTCTCATAATAGAACACAAAGACCCTAACTGGACAATTACCTGGCATCCATAGAGCAAGAAGTTCAAGGGGATTTTAAAAGAGCCCTGTATGTTTATGTACAAATCCATATATAAAGGGAAAGATAAAAAAGAAAAGCAGATCTAACAGGCTGATAAAGTTTACCTGCAGCACATGAACCAATCTGATAGCCCTAACTTTCATATCCAGACTATCTGGCAGTGAAGTGCTGCTTTACACAGCCATCAGTGTGCATATACTGACACCCAGTGGACATTTAAGGGATAGCGCGTCCCAAACACAATTTATACCAAGCTGAAAGCAGTCTCTGACCCAGAAAGATTTTTCTCTAACCTTAACTCAGGATAAGGACTAAAGCCCAGGGAACACGCAATATACAGTATTTACACAACGAACACTGGTCTCCGAGCTATAAAGTAAAAGAAAGACAAGCCAACTCAAAGCCTCTAGTCATGATCTTGATGACCCAGGGCCAGGGTATAAAAGCACTCCCTTGGAGCAGACAGACTGCAGCTCCTATGCAAGCCTAATGCTGGCATCCACTAAGCCATCCATGAGTACATAGCTACATACGCACTGCATTGACCAAATACCCTCAAACCCAGCTAACAGAGCTGACCAGGGTCTCAGACTCAGCTCAATACTCTCAAAGAAAGATGGTAAGTCGTAGTACAAGCAAAGTACAAAAAAACAGTCTGGTAAAGGGATACAAGATTTCTACAAAACACCTGATACAAGTCGCAACCCAAATCTGAGTCCTAGTCCCGAACAGCCAGACTCGCCGGTCCACGCAACAGCGCAAAGCTCCCAGCCAGCTCAAATGGAACTAACTGACGGCACCCTGGTAAAAATCAAGCAGATCCTTCAAGCAGAAATTAAGCACGCAATAGACGACCTAAGGTCAGATATCAAATCTTTAAACTAAAGGCTGCAAGGTCTGGAGGAAAGCACCGACCAAATCGCCGAGGCCCAAATACATGACAAGCAAGACATCCTGCAAAATGCGTCTAAGATTCAGATGATGGAAGACAAAATAGAAGACCTGGAGAATAGGTCCCGCAGGCATAACATAAGACTGAGGGGTGCCTCCAACAAAATAACAGACGTCCTGCAGTATTCTAGAGATGTTATAAGCCCGATCCTTCCATCGGTCGAGGAAACAGTCTGGGTAATTGAGAGAGCTCATAGAGCGCTGGCATCATCTTTTGACCAAAACCTCCCCAGAGACATCATCATTAGGTTTGCTCAACAAAAGGCTAGAGATCTAATTCTAGCAGAAACCAGACTAAGAAGGGAAATCTTAGGTCCAGACGGCACCAAGGTACAAATTTACATGGACCTGTCTCCTTCTACCCTACAGAAAAGAAGGGAGATGAGACCCACAGTACGAGTGCTCTCCCATTACAAGATAACATACAAATGGGGATTCCCATTAGCTCTTTTGTTTACCTATAAAGGAAAATCATTCAGGGTGCAATCGTTTGAAGAAAGCCAAAACCTTCTGACTAGACTTAAACTCATGCCTCCGGAATCTGAGGAGGAGAATTCCTTTCTTCAGGCTGAAACAAGGCAAGCTAGGAGGGGTCAAGAAATTTCATTACCACAAAGATCAAAGCCCACTCCCAACCCACTAAGGGATAACAATCACCGCGAGCAGGACCTGGCGGAAGACCCCGCATCCCAGCAATAATTCAAGTCCATACTCTTTTTACGGAGTGTAACCTACACCCTGAAGGGAGCTATGGTACTACCCCAGGACCAGCAAGAGGAGGACCGAACTTTTCATATTTTTCACACAGGCATGGACACTGACCACAAAAAGGACTCAAACTCAGTATAGTATCTTTGTTTATACATCAGTTTAACCGGGTCATCTTGGGGCTGGAGACCTAGCTCAGCCTGATGTGCAGTTTGTCCGTGCTTGGTGTTAATTCTCTGTAATCTCTTTAGTCTGCTAGGGGTATTGGGTTGAAATGTTTTTCTAATGTTCTCTTTTCTCTAAAATATACAACAAACAAAGTACTTAGGATGGCTATCTTATGTCAAGAAGGGGCTTAGAGCCCAAGATATTGTTATTGTTATGTTGGTTAATTATAACTGATAGTTTTCTCCCTTTAGGATTAAATAGAGTGGGTATGTTGCCTTCCTTTAATCCTAACGAAATGTCTATGAATAGTAGTTTAGGGAGGATATACTGTCATCAAAGATTGACTAATTGGGTACTGATATGTACTGATATTGTTTTTTTGTTGTTTGCATATTATACCGCTAGTGCCTTGCGGATTAAGGAATACCTGGGACCGTTCACCTCTGGGACGAAGTGTGGAGAGCGTTTCTCGGGCCGTCCGGCATGGGAATTGGGGGCCGAGGCAGAGTGGTCCTTGTCGGGTAACTCTCAAGTGACTCTAACACACTCACATAACAGACCACCATGACGCATCACTCACACAATATAATAACACATAATGTAAAAGGCTTCAATTCCCCGTTCAAGAGGCGTAAAGCCTTCCTCTTCTATAAAAGGATCAGGCCTTCTATAATTATTTTACAGGAAACTCATTTTGCAAAAGATAAAGTGCCGAAGTTTCTCCACAGGGACTACCCTAACTTTTAAGCTTGCCTAAACGACAAGCTGATTACGAACTCAGAAGTACAGGCCCAAATAGAAGATGAAATTAACACCTTCTTTGCCCTGAACGATATTCCAGGGACGGAAATGGGATGGTCGTGGGTTGCCCACAAGGCCTAAATCAGGTGGATTATTATAAAAATAGCAGCCGCCCATAGGAAAAAATTACTCAGCAAAGAAAATGAACTTTTCAAGAAATTACAAAACTTAGAAAAGTCAAACCAGAATAGGTTCACCAGGGACACTCAGAATGAAATAAATCGAACCAGATCAGAACTAGACGCCATATTGGCAGAAAGAACAGAAAAGGCTATTAGAAGAACTAACCATAAATTCTACTGACAAGTTAACAAACCCTCCCCCATGTTAGCCAGGAAGTTAAATCTTAGGAATAACTCCTCACGTATCCACCAAATTAGAGACATGAAAGGGGTAATCACAATGAAACAAAATGAGATCAAAAAATCTTTTAGAAATTATTACCAAGATATTTACTCATCTAAATTGGCGGCCAATAACTATAAAATACACGGATTCCTGAACGCTTATGACCTCCCCTCAGCCACTGAGGAGGATTTAAGTATGTTAAATGGTGAAATCTCACTAGAGGAGATAAGTAAAATAATCAAGACCCTGAAAAAAGGTAAAGCCCCGGGCCCGGACGGCTTTATGAACAATTATTATGCTACATTCGATAAACAACTGGCCCCAAAGCCAAAAAAGCTATTCAAAGATATTATGGAAGGAAAGGTTATGCCCCCCCGAACTTAACCAGGCAAGCTTAATCTTCCTCCCCAAACCAGGCAGAGATCCCTTATTTGTTAAAAACTTTAGACCAATTTCCCTACTGAATGGGGATGTAAAAATCCTTGGGAAAATATTGGCCACCAGATTAGCAAACTTTCTGCCTAGGTTGATCCATAAGGATCAAGTGGGCTTTATTCCCTACAGACAGGCGGGGGATAACATAAGAAGACTCCTCAACATATTTCATTTAGCCAAAAAAGATAATACCCCTTTATGCACTATAGGATTAAACCTGGAGAAAGCCTTTGACTCCATAGAATGGCCATACCTGCATGCCACGCTGGCTAAGTTTGGGTTAGTGGGTAACTTTGTGAACATCATTAAGTCATTCTACAACAACCCAACCGCTAACATTAGCATCCCTGGGGAGGACCAAACACTCATCAGCATTAGAAGAGGCACAAGAAAGGGCTGCCCCCTATCCCCCCTCCTGTTCGCGCTGGCCTTTGAGCCACTCGCTCAGGCTATCAGGACTAGCGTATCAATAACAGGAGTAAATATAGGTTTATACCAGTTTAAATGTTGCCTCTTTGCCGACGACATTTTATGTACACTTACGAACCCACTTCAATCAGTTCCAGCCCTGATGTCCCTGATGGAGACCTTCGGGGTCATCTCAGGACTCAAAATTAGCATAGACAAGACGGAAGCTATCTTGGCACAATCCCCCCAGACCTTAAGCAACACTCTTAAAACCCAACACCCCTTTGCTTGGCCAGAAAAACACATAAACTCCCTGGGTATTAAAATCACTCCGGAGATCACTGACCTTTATCAGTCAAATTATATCCCATTGTACAAAACCCTGAACCAGGACTTGACGAAATGGAATAAATACAATCTCTCATGGTCAGGGAGAATAAATGCGATAAAAATGAATATTCTCCCCAGGATTCTGTATTATTTCAGGACTTTGCCCATTCACATAAACAAAAGAGACTTGAATAACTTCCAAAATGCAATCTCCAGATTTATCTGGAGTTACAAACGCCCAAGAATACAGAAATCAATCATGATGAGGAATAGAAAATGAGGAGAGTTAGGATGTCCCGACCTCCTTAACTACTTCAGGGCAGCCCAAATTTCCTTTTTACCCCAGGCACATTCGGCAGAGCACCAGCCACTATGGGTCTTTGTAGAAAACCATCAAGTTACACCATTCAGATGGGATACTCTCATATGGAACCCTTCTTCCCCGATATCCCCCAATCTGGCCCGAAACAATCCGATGATAACACTAACATTAAAAGAATGGGAAAGAGCAAACATTAATAGACAGTTAAGTCCCAACATCTCCTCTTCAACTACAACACTCGTTTCCCCAAATACCCTGTAAGAGATGGGCGCGTCCTCCAAAGAATGGTGGACCTCAAGAAAGCTAGATAGGTTTGAGGGCTGGGTTAGTGAGGGTACATTGTTTACCAGCGAGAGATTTATAGACACACATAATATCCCATCCCGAGAATACTTCAATTACAATAAAATTCGCCATAATGTCCTCTACTAACTTCGCAAATGGGGCCCACCCAGTACTACATGGTTCTCGCTAATTTGTAATATAGCCCCACTCACTAGGGGAATATTAGGGGAATTATACGCAATATTCAACTCAAGTGGTATGACTAGCAAACCTAAACACATTAAACAATGGGAACTAGACATGGGTGAAGAATGGGACATGAGAAAATGGTCTAAAATAAACCTAGAATTGACAAAAGGGTCCGGATACTTCAGCCACCTGGAAACGTCTACCAAAGTATTATTTAGAACCTACTACACACTAGATAGGTTACAAAAAATGGACTCTAAGGTCTCCTCCGAGTGTTTTAGAGGTTGCACCACAAGGGGATCCTTCCGCCATATCTGGTGGGACTGCCCGATTGCCCAATCAATGTGGAATAAAGTGGCCGAACTGGTCTCAAATACACTAAAAACAAAAGTACAACCCAACATGTCTCCTGGGGATACCAGTAGAGAATTTACGTATACACCAAAACAAATGGCTTCAATATGCCATGTTAGCGGCAAAGAGCAGCCTGGCCGGTAATTGGCGGAAGAATACACTGGACATCCACTCCGTAATTAACAAAATTAACTTTATTATGACCTACGAGCATATGACAGCAACACTAAACGACACTGTGGATAAATATAAAGAAATATGGGGTGACTGGTATGAGACGGTACACTCATTTCAGATACATTGACGGTAAAGCATAGATCGTGGGGGGGGGGGGGGGAGGCAGTTAAATGCTGGGGCGGTCCTGGACAGGTCTCTCCATTGTACCTCTTGAGAGGACGCTGCGGACGTGGAAGGTTGGTAAGGTAGTAAATAAACATGTACAACAAAAATTTTGAAAGGCACAAGTTAGTGTGTGAAAAAGTTCTGTTTTATTTTTGTTAAATAAAATTATCCTTATATATACAACAAACGACCAAAGCAAGTTACCTAGCGGCTGCTAGACACATTGAGAGCACATATTTGCTGGAAAGTTATCTAATTTGTACTAGATTGTATTCCCATGCTTTCTAAATAATAGAAAAAAGAAAATGGTTGTGGTTGACACACAGAAGTGACATGAATATTTTAGCAAAGGCAAGGATAGATATAAGCATGGATGACCTGCGTGTCACCCCTTGTTTACAAATGTGCTTGTCTTGTGAATGTGTCAATAAAAAATGTATGGAAAAAAAAAAAAGGTGATAGGGCAGACATCCGAATGTATCATCGCCATCACAGGGATGTGCAATTGACCCGAGGTTATCTAGAGTCACCAAAGCGGCCGGGCATGGGGGCCCGGATTGGTTTTGGTCTGCGGGGTCAGCGCTCATCAGCATGTATTAGCTCTAGAATTACCACAGTTATCCAAGTAACAGATTTCACTGTACCGGCCGTGTGTACTTACACGTGTATGGCTTAATCTTTGAGACAAGTATATGCTACTGGCAGGATCAACCAGGTAGCCTGACGAGGGGGGCACCCCCCGGCCCAGCACGCAGCCCCGGCCTGTTGAGGGACATCACAAGACCCTCCACCCCCAGCTCCCTCCGCCCTGAGACAGAGGGAGCGAGAGGAGATGGAGAGGTTGGGAACAGCCCAACAATTCGTTGTTGGAAAACCAGGTACCTAACCTACCCAGTGTGCTAGTAAGCCACCACTGCTTGGATTCAGGGCTAATGTCAGCTTCAAAGCCGGGGAATGGACCTAACGCTAACGGTGGAAAGCGACGGAACTAATGTTTTAAAGTTTTGGCCCAGTCCCAAGGTGGACAGGCTAGGAGCTGATCATAGGGTTAGAATAGCTTTGTTTGATGCATGGAGAATTAGGATCACATATCAAAGTTTCCCAACTGTGGGTGTCTCATTTGCCAATTGTCCACCAAAGATCCAGAGAGGTGGATGTTTGCTTGAATGGGCAATTGAAACAAACGCCAACTGGGCTGCTCTCGGGCAGGAAAGACCCCCTGAGTTTTGTGTCTATACATTTTTTTTCCTATCAGAGAAGGTCTATCCCACCAGATACACTTAAAAATTTTGTTTTGCAATATGTCTAATTCTTTCATGCCTACCGTGACAGGGAGGGTTCTAAAGAAATATAATATTTTTGGCAAAATATTCATTTTCACCGTGGTTATGCGCCCAGTCCAGGAAATATGAAGTTTCGGACCATTTCTGCATGTCTTCAGCAATCTTTCTAAATAGGGCAATATTTGGCCTGATAGAGGTTTGTCAACCTCTCTGTGATTCTAACTCCTAAGTATTTGAGACCCTGTTTCGGCCAAAGAAATGTATATGCATTGTTTAGGTCCTATAATTCTCCCTGCGGAATTAACAACACCCAGTGCCTCGTCTTTTCTACATTAATTTGTAGGCCCGACAGGAGCCCAAAATCAGTCCAGAGAAGATACTAAGGCAGGAATGGAGGTCAGTTAGTGTACAAAGAAGGTTGTCTGCAAATAGTGAGCATTTGAAGATGATGAGATACCCACCTTGAGACCTGAGATTCTAGAATTACACCTAATTTTCTGAGCTTAAGGGTTCAATGGCCATCTGCAAACAACAGGGGCGACAGGGACATCCCTGTCGGGTTCTTTGTTGGATATTAATATTGGTATACTGTGTCCCAGGAAGTTTAAGGTTGGCCCGCGGAAGGTGATAAAAGGATCTAATTAGATTAATGAACGCCTTTGAAAACCAAATTTATTCAGCGTTGCATACAGATAAGGCCACTCAAGAGTGTTGAATGTCTTCTCCATATCCAACGACAGGACACATAATGGAATTTTGCCTCCATGCGCCCAATGATGACATTTAGAGTCCTTCTAATTTTGTCCCTTGTTTTGCCTTTGATGGACAAAGCCCTTTTGGTCTTTGTGTATTAGGTCCGGTAAAAAAAACAGAGATTCTATCCCCATGATCTTGGCCATAATTTGATATCTCCATTAATAAGGGATATCGGGCGATAATTTTTGGCTTCTAGGGGGGTCTCTCCCTCTTTTAGGAAAGATCACTAAGTCCACCTTATTAAATTCTGGAGGAATGTTTTCTCCATTTAGAATTAAATTAAAAAGGTTAAATAAGTGAGGAGCTAGAAGGTTAGCAAAAGTCTTATAATATGAATTAGTGAAACCATCTGGACCTGGGGCCTTACCGGGCTTTAGGCTCTTAATCACTTTATTGATCTCCTCAATTGTCACATTTTGAATTTAACGTTGTCATATTTTGATCTGTAACTTTAGCGAGACCGCAAGCCTCTATGTAGGACTGAGTAAGTCCTTTGTTAGGTTGGGTTTTGGTGGAATATATTGTCTAATAGAAGTCTGCAAAGGTCCGTTTGATCTCATTCTGGCTCACTGTAACCACTCCCTTTTTTGTCCTTATCTCTAAAATCCTAGATTGAAAAAATTCTAGCATTAAGCCTCTTAGCTAGGAGGGAATCCGGCTTATTGGCCTTTGTATAGAACATGGGTTTTGTGCGTTTAAGAGCTTGTTCAGTTTTGTTAGATAAAATTGTTGTCTAGTTCAATTCTACATTTGTCAATCAATTGGCGCATGAGGGGTGGTAGGGTTAAAGCTGATTCTGGCGTTCTAGCCCCTGCAGTTTGGTCGTGAGTTCTGTTTCTTTCAGTTTACAAGCTGTGGTCAGTTTTATGTGTCCCAGATGAAGGGCTTTGTGGGCCGCCCAATACCCAGCCCATTCCCGTTTCTGTAGAGTATTAGTATCAAATATAAGTGTAAGTCTGTCTCTATTTGTTCTAGAAGTTTTTGAGTTAGTTAGTAGTAGATCTTGCCCATGAATTACTCGCAGGCGATATATGCCAGAGGGAGGGGAGGACATAAGAAAAAAAAAAAAATTATATTGGAACTGTAAAAAATTCAAAAAAACATTGCTATTTCTAGTAAATGAAACCCTCCTACGCCAGTCATACATTCTGGCAACTCTGGGGAGGAAAAAATGGAGAATCCAATTGTCTTGATATCCCTCTTAGGAGGGGTTAATAGAAATCCCTGAGTGTGTGTTGTGTGTGTGTGAGGGGGGGGGGGGGGGGATGGTATATCACTTATAAGGGTAGACATCCCTAAACTAAGTAAAAATAAACATAACTTTTTGTTAAACATCATAAACATTGTAAAAACATTTTAGCCAATACACAAAGGTCAGTCTACTTTCATGACAATTAAGAAATAAGAGTTCTGAAGGACCCTATCTTGGTTCCGTTGATACCAGATCTAGGTAATGGTGCGAGTTTCAGGCAGGGCATTTCCAATTGTCATTTCATTTCAAGTTTTGCTCAAACAGGTTCTTGTTGAGTCGGGGTGTCTGAGGGTCTGTAATAGGAGGGTTTCAGCTTTGATGGGGGGATGTCCAATAGTAATGTTGGAAGATGTTTTCATCTAGTACTATAGGATACTTCTGACCATTGTCTGGATGGATTGGACACGATTCTTTTTCTTCTCCTCATCAGAAATCAAATTAAGTTAATTGAGGGTGGACCAACAATCTTTTTAGTGAATGGGTTGAGTATGATTAACTCTGTGTTGGAATATGAGGGCAAACGGAAAGTGTCATAACTCAAGTTGGCCACTAGTTGTGCTTACTCCCCAAACAACGATATCCAGGGAGTAACAGTTCTGGGCCTAGAAGACCCAATGTTATACTGTTATTGTTATGTATTCAGGGAAAAGGCAGCTTACCACATCACCACTAATAAAGTTGACAATTACGCATGAAGTGGATTGGTGGGTATCTGGTGTCTACCCTTCAGTACCAGGGAACAGGGGTTAAAGACCCTGAGACTAAGTGACTAAAACAGGTGAGACAATAGGGCTAAGAGGACACATAACATACCCGTAATAAAGTACTATTCTACATAAGCGGGTTATGATTATGTGCGCCTTTACCCATTGGCTAGTAAAATCTGTTAACCTGACCATGATAAAGGGATGGGGAGTGAAGCAGCCATATTGTACTGGGGTAGCCATCTCTGTACATATTGCGACACATAAGGAGGTCAACTATCTGGTCTCCAGGTTATCACCCTGGTAAACACACTGGAGTGATAACGGTCAGAACAAAGGGATCTTTACAGACATTGAGGCACCTCTCAGGGGCAGATCTGACAGGGTTTCCTGGCCTTCACTTGAGGGGCTAACTATCCATCTGGGAGATGTACACAGGTCGCCAGTCAATCATCAAATGAGCCCCTTACCACGCCCAGGGGGCCAGCTTTGGGGACAAGGCTGGCCGGTCCCAGGGATTTCCTTTAGCCCATTGACCAGGACTAATAGGAAGTCTCAGAGACCAGTTACTATGGGTCAGCATATGTACAGGAGGGCATCCTCAAGGTTAGCCACCCCAGGTCTTTGATGATGACTGCATATAACCTGTCCAATGTAAAATAAAGGGTCTCAATTTTTTCCATCATGATTATGGTGTTGGAGTGAATTATTGTCCAAGCTAGCAGTCTGCTACAGTAATGTCTGATCCAGACTTACTGTAGATCTCCAGAAGCATCTCTGGGCACTGCTAATGATTGGGAGAGCCCTGCCAGGGCTGGCTGCATCCATCATTCGTGTCCAGAGTCCATCCAACAGAGCCTATTCTGCAGTAAATAGGGTAGGGAGTGCCTTTCATATCTCACTCAAAGAGCAGGTCATGGGCAGAAAGCCCCACAGGAACTTAATTGTGCTTAATCAAGACCCCCAGAGCAGCCTTCATATCCCTACGTCTGGTCAGGGTAATGGTGGGAGATCTGCAATAGATAAGAAGTGTTGAGTCGTCTGGGCCTTTGACTTCTTGTGACTTCCTGGCTGCTGCCAATACTGAGTCCCTGGCTTGTTGTCTGAGGAACCTCATAATAACATCCTTGGGGATCTCTGGGGTTTCTTGTGGCACCCAGTGCCCTGTGGGCCCTGTCAATTTCCAGTAATGCCCCAGGAGCGTCGGGCAACCGCTGGTCAAGCATCTCCTTCAGGTATTGGTGGAGATTCTGAATTTCTCTCGGTATCCCCCTTATCCTCAAATTATGTCTGTGTGACCTGCTTTCCAGATCTTCATATTTGTCTTCAAGAGCCATTGATTCGGGAGGAGTTTTTGATTAATCTCCATCCTGGCCCGTCCTTGGGCCTCCACTATCTGGTCCGTCGTTTCTTCTAGCAATTGGGTTCTTTGTCCCAACTTGACAATATTCTTCTTAATGGCCTCCAACAGTCTTCGCCATATAAGACTGGAACATTCCTTCAAATTGTGCCATAGAGCTTTTGGACAGGTTCATGTCATGATGTGATGAGGCGGGGTCCCCTCATCTGCCGACTCCTCTGAGGGATCAGAAGCCAACCTCTTGAGTGGCTCCTGGATGCTTTTTAGTTGGTGGATTTTTTCTTGTGTCTCCCCATTATAGACTGCTGGTATAAAGATATGTTAGAAATTGTGATGGTGATACTAAAGGCTTTATGATGAGGCTTGTCCTTCTACGTAGCTAGCAGGCTGACTTAGTCTTTGTTATTAGCTTTGTCTCGTAATGTTGTTGCTTTAGTGATCCATGTGGGATGTTTTTCCCCTTCCTGCCCTCCCTAGGGACATATTGTGTGTGTTGGTGACTACTGCCATCGGATGAATCATGTTTTTTGGAAAGAGTAGCTGTTTTTACTTATAAGTCTGTAAGCTGTGAAATCGGCTCTACAAGAATCAGAGACAGAATTTGAGGTAGCATTTACTGCTTTCTATATGCTACATTCGTTTGTCGAGACCACAAGGTGACTGCATTATATAGTCCTTGTTTTTGAAAGCTTGATTTCACAAATTGTACACTTGTCCACAATGGTGGCAGCGTAGTATAGCCTTGATTTTGGAAGCTTGATTCCACAAATTTTACACTTGGCCACAAGGTGCAGCGTAGCATAGCCCTTGTTTTTTTTGGAAAGCTTGATTTCACAAGATTGTAAACTTGCCTGTATGTGGTATGAAGTTGCTGTGACTTGTTGCTGTGCTTCTTTGTTTTCAGTGAGCAACACTAAGGACATTAACTTCTGGGACAGTAAAATACTAGGTGTAGAGTATAGCAGGAGCAGGTTGATATTTTGTAAGAAACTGCAGCGATCCCTTCTCCATGGTCATCAGGCAATTTATTATGAAGCATAGAATATGGTGAGGTTGTATGGAGGGCACCCCATGGGGTTTTGTTTATAACAGACAGATTGCAGGTCGCACACTAGCCTTTCCCAAGATGGCGGGCTAAATGTTAACCCCTTCGCTGCCACTCCAGTTAGTGTATCCAGTGCCTCTTTATTTAATTATCTCGCCTGCATCCCCACCGGACTACCGTTTCCTCACAGGCTGACTGCTTATACTCTCAGCTCAGCCTTTCTATGTGGTGTGTAGGATTATATGAGTGTTGAGTTAGCCCTGCTGGGCCTTGATGCAAGCCCCAATTGGGCCCTCTGCTCACCTCCTGACACATTCCAATTGCTGTGCGCCCACCAAGCACCTCTCTGCCCCGCAATCGAGGCCGCCTGCTGTATTCTTGTCCAGTTAACGTGGCGGAAAAAAGGTGGACGGGCCGCAGCGGAGGGATCCCTTGTTTGATAGTGCGCCCTGCTGGTGGAGTCCAGGCCCTGACCCGACTAGTCCCTCGTGCACCCCCCGCTCGGGAGCAATGTAAGTCACCCTGATTTGTTTGTGTCCAATAGTTCTGTGGAGATGGGGGATGCTTCCGGGGTGATTCTGATGCCTGTAGGGGCTCCACTGTAAGCCAAAATCGGGCTCTTTTTGTAATATTGGTGGCGGAGCTCCTGCTCAACGCGACCAGTCACTGCTCTGCAGTTGGCCACGTCCTCTGATCTGCTATCTTTTACAACCCCCTTTACGACTGAAGCCAGAGAGAGGATCCCCACCTAGCCGCTCTCAGGAGTCGTGAATCCATAAAAATACCTGGAGGACTTAACACTCATGACCGTACTATACGTACACATTCATTATTTTAACATAACACAGTAATGAGAAATTACATACAGTATACAGGATAAGGCAGGGGGCATATGCCATAAGACCACATGAAGAATTGTGGTACACTATGGCCCTATATCTATTCACCCACCCACCCACCATTTGCCCATGAGGCAATATAATTCCCCTACCCATTTTTCCAATGGGGCGGTATGTCTCCTTCATGGTGGCTAATGTCCAGGATCCAGGCCCTGGAAAGAGGTCCATAAGGCACATTTTTTCTCTAGAGAAAAATAAGTTTAATTTAGTTAGTCTTTCTCTTCAACGCTTAGCCCCCTCCATTCCGCTTATTAGGTTTGTTGCTCTTCTCTGTACTTCCTCTAGCTCTAAAATAGGCCTTTTATTAACGTGGTGCCCAAAGTTGTACTCTGTCTACCAAGAGAGGGCTGACTAATTATTTATATAATGGTGGAATTATGTTTGTTCGTATTTTTTTTAATACATGCTAATATTTGACTTGCCTTTGCAGATGCTGCTTGGCCATTTAGCACTGTTACTTAGTTGTTGTCTACAAAGCACTCCTTTAAACCTTTTCTATCTCTGACTACCCCTAGATTTGCTCCCCTTAAGATTATAAATTGCACGCTATACTTTATATTTATTTGTAGTAAATCTCAACTGCCATTTACACGGCCCCTTCTTCTAATTATGTAGGTACCTTTGGAAGAAAAATACATAATTTTCTGATTTAACTACCACAACTTAGTGGTCATCAGGAAAAAATGGAGACAATACTTTCAAGTTCTACTTCCAAGTCATTAATAAATGTGGAAACAAGGAGAGGACCTAATACTCACTCCCGAGGAACCAACATACCACATTAGTCTAAATAGCAGTATATTCAATTTACAACCCTCTGCTTCCTGTCTTTAAGCCAGTTCTCAGTTCATGATCATGAATTTACTACACCTCCTGTACTCTCTTAGCTTGTACAATTAGCCTCCCAATGTGGCACTGTATTAAAGGTCCTTACAAAATCTAAAATGGCTACATCTACTGAGTTGCCTTTGATCTAAGTTCCTACTAACCTCCTGATAGAAACTATTATAGATTTGTTCAACATACCCATCCCTCATAAATCATTATTAACTATTTTTACAATGTTTTATATGGGACATATTTCTATATACTATCCCATATTGTTGCTGTTAAGTCATGTTCGACTCTTTGTGTCCCTATGGACCATAGCACACCAGGCACATCTATTGTTATGTCTCTGGTTATGCTTATCCATAAAGTTTTATTGGCAAAGATATTGGAGTGGGTCGCTGTAACGGAACCCATCACTGTTTTGCCCTGTGTTATGGTTATTTAATTATTGTGGTTGAGGTATGGTCACATTGCTGTGCTGTCGATGTGTTGGTTTGTGCTCTGCAGGATGTTGGCTCAGACCATTGCAGGACACCTAGCATAATACATAATCCTATTAGGGTCTCCTAGAGTCAGGAGAGCCCTATTGTGTAAAGTGTTCACATTGTGAAAGATGGAACAAAGAGAAGCATTATCTTATCAATGTCTGATTGTATCAAAAGTAGCCGGCTTGTCCCTGGGATGTGTGGCTCACCTATTGTCCCTATGTGTATTGTGTGTGGCCAAATATGGGCATGTGTATTACCTGTGGAAAGAGGTGTATATATATTTCTGCATATAACAAAATAAAATCAGTATTCTTTGACTCCCAGAAAGTTGTCGTCCAATATGGGTGGTCTGGGCTTCTGAGAGACTGCGCAGTGCCTTCATATGGATATTTAATGCTGAACCTGACTTTCCCCTCTGGAACTCTTGGATCGGGATTATACCAACTTCACTTTTACACAGCAGCTTGCAGGGAAAAGGACGTCCTCCAACGGCTGGCTACCCCTCTCACTACCGGGGTCTGACCGTTACATTGGTTGGCAGTGCGTGGGATGGTCCTTTTCACTCCCCAACGCAAGTGCTGAATGGAGTCTCAGTATGCTAAACTGAAAAAGACCCCACACTAAAGGATCTCTTGGAAACCAGAGGAAGGTAGTGGAACAACCGACCACGGAGAGAGCTGATAGCTTGACCTACTGGAGGCTGGAACGAGATGGATCGATCCATGGAGGTCGTGGACCAACCTACCCCTGTCAGCGAGGAGGAGGAAATTCACAAACCTGGTTCAGCGGAGATTATCCATGTACCCAGCAACATCCGTGGAGCTAATAGATCAGCTGTTCCGGGGAAGACGAGAACAGGAGATACAAAATAGGAGGGGGCACGAACTTGAACTGGCAAGAGCTAGACAACCCCTAGCACATCACAGTTCATACTTCCCCACCCGCTGCTACAGGGCAGAAAATACCCTTCACGGCCTTCAAAGCGTTTGTGGAAAGTGAGGAAGAAATTGATGGATATTTGGCTGACTTCGAGAGGCAGTTGCTCACTACACCAAATACCAAACAGACCAATGGGTCACTATTTTGGCTGGAAAGCTATCAGGAAAAAGCAAATGAGGCTTTTCGGGCGCTTACTGAGGAAGATATTGCGCAGTATCGCCGGGTGAAGGCTGCACTGCTCACCAGATATGCCGTCACCCCGGAAACATATCGCCGTCGCTTCAGGGAGTCTAAAAAGAAGGCTGCAGACTCCCACATGGAATGGGCCAGCAATATACAAAGGGGGGCATCACATTGGGTGCGAGGGTGCAATGCCAACACAGGAGAGGAAGTACTACAGCTATTCCTGATGGAACATTTCTTCCAAGATCTGGCGGCAGACATACAGGATTGGGTGAGAGATCGTCGCCCTGCTAACTTAACCGATGGCAGCACGGCTAGCGGACGAATACGCAAGAGTCCAGAAAGGTGAGCCAAGGGTCCACACGACCAACGTCTAGAGCAGAGCCACGCACCTCAATGCCCCGCTGCACGCACAGAATTTCGGGCCCCAGTACCCCCCAGGACCGCCACGGCCTCAGGGGTCTAACCACCAACCCCGGGAATTCTTACAAAATGACGTGCCAATCGCTGCAGCAAACACAGGGCATATTGCCCGTTATTGCTACTTTGAGATCAAGCCAATAACAAATGGAGGCGCAACAACCCCCACACAGAGACCCCCGCCATCACCGTCCCTCTGCTGCTCACTGCCTGAAAAATCAAAGGGAGCCCTGAGGAGTGTTTGGGAATCTTGTATGAGGCCAACCCCGTACAGGCTGCCTCCCCGGATAACCGCCAGCATCACCGCCAAGAGGTGCGTGTGAATGGACAGATAGCACAAGGCTTAAGAGACACTGGCGCTACCATCACTTTGGTGCAGAAACATCTCGTGAAACCAGAACATGTATCTAATCGTACCGTTGCTGTTCGTGTCGCAGGGGGGGCTGTTTTTCGCTTACCCACCGCCCGGGTACACTTGGATTGGGGAGTCGGGTCGGGAAAGACCACAGTAGGCATCATGGATAATTTACCTGCTGAGGTTGTGCTGGGCAACGATATTGGCCCTCTAGCCTCAGCCTTTTTACCCACGACTGCTGCTGCTTGTCCCGTGACCACCCGCTCACAGACCCGTACCGAGGACGTTCCTACAACAGGTCGGGAGACCCAGGTAAGCCACAAGCAGACACTTAGCACTACCGCCACAGAGAGACCCATAGCGTGGGACACCCCGAAAGAGCTTGTGAGGGAAAACTAGACATGACCCCAACCTCCAAAAGTACCGAGCATTGGCCGACGATAGAGGGGATGAGCGGGAACGTTTTATATGGAAAGGGGATTTCTATGGGACAGAGATTGTGGCCCACATTTTGGACACTGGGATCCTGGATTGTTGGGATGGGATCCTGGATTTTCCTTGGGGTGGGTGTACAGGGGGGAGAAACAGTGGGCCCTGTTACAATAGGTGCCTCGACCACGAGCTGGGGGAGGAATGTACTCTGCAACTTGGGACGGTTTAGCTAAAGGACTTCAGTTCATTTGGAAGGCTGATGCTTTTTCTGCTTCATTATTTAATTGTCTGAAACCAGTTTGTAAAATGTATTTTCCCTCTCCTTGAAATGTTTATTGCTGTGAATGCTGTATGAAGTGTGCCCTTTGTTTTGTTCTTGAAATGTGAGGAAATGTGAATTGCAGTAATGCTGATGGTTGTCAAACTGTAGAAGTGACCAACAAATCGTTTTGTCCGGACATCCCCCAGGCCGATCCGTTGGGATCAGACCGTGTATGCCGGCTTATGGTCACGGGGGAGGTGTGTAACGGAACCCATCACTGTTTTGCCCTGTGTTATGGTTATTTAATTATTGTGGTTGAGAGTATGGTCACATTGCTGTGCTGTCGATGTGTTGGTTTGGTGCTCTGCAGGATGTTGGCTCAGACCATTGCAGACACCTAGCATAATACATAATCCTATTAGGGTCTCCTAGAGTCAGGAGAGCCCTATTGTGTAAAGTGTTCACATTGTGAAAGATGGAACAAAGAGAAGCATTATCTTATCAATGTCTGATTGTATCAAAAGTAGCCGGCTTGTCCCTGGGAGGTGTGGCTCACCTATTGTCCCTATGTGTATTGTGTGTGGCCAAATATGGGCATGTGTATTACCTGTGGAAAGAGGTGTATATATATTTCTGCATATAACAAAATAAAATCAGTATTCTTTGACTCCCAAGAAAGTGTCGTCCAATATGGGTGGTCTGGGCTTCTGAGACTGCGCAGTGCTTCTATATGGATATTTAATGCTGAACCTGACTTTCCCTCTGGAACTCTTGGATGGGATTATACCAACTTCACTTTTACACAGCAGCTTGCCAGGGAAAAGGACGTCTCCAACGGCTGGTACCCTCTCACTACCGGGGTAGCCGTTACAGTCGCCAGTTGACTGTGATTTGTCTGACCTATCTGCTATGACCTGAAATATTAGATGGAATGGTTTAGTATTACATAAAACAGTGCCCTCCGTCCCCTTGAATGTATTCCATCAGGACCTGGGGCTTTATTAACATTCAATTTTTTCCAGCCTCATTTGGATTTTTTTCTTAGTCAACCCATTATTTAGTACCGTGTAGCCCCATTTTGTTGCATGTTTGAACAACTGGTACCTTTCTTGTATATACAGAGGATAATAACTCATTAAGGCTATGAGAATGGTGAATTCCCATAAATCATTAGTTACCATATGCATAGTTATGATTATAATTAGACTACAGAGTATAATCTAAGTGACAGTATTGCATGCTTCTTGTACTTATTATACTGTTGATCTTTTTGGGTGGGGGTGCTGTAGCCATGAAAACTCAGCTGAACAATTTCAAAGGAAACTATTCTCAAACTGATCCAGTTTGATGGCAGTGACAGCAAATTGTTCTGGCTCCCAGATGATTCTTAAGTTTGTTAAAATTATTTTTTTAAATGTTATAGAAGTTTTTTTTTTTCTGAGGAACGGTACATTATTTGATTGACAGTCAACTGTTACCAAAGCATTCTAGAGGACATTTTGCTTATTAACACCTTGATTTTAGGAATTTGGTATGCTTACAGAAATGCTAATGTCAGTGCTGCTGTGCTTAGTTGGGAATTACCATCTATATCCCTGACCAATTGGTTGGCCGCAAGTAGACAAATTCTATTATTCTATTTCCAAGAGGTTTTCAACTGACAAGTGGACATACTTTGAGATTAGAAGTAAAAAGATTTCACCTTAAAGAAAGAAAAGGGTTCTTCACTGTAAGGGTGGTTAATCTGTGGAATTCTCTACCAAAGGAGGTGGTGACAGCGGATTTGATAGATAACTTTAAAAAGGGATTAGCTATATTTTAAAAATAAAAGCGGCAGAGTTATCTTGAATAATTAGAGAGGGAGTATTGATCCAGGGAGGAGTCCTGATCGCAGTACCTGGGGTCAGGAAGGACATTTTATATTTGTTCACCCTTTTGAGACAATTGGCAACGTTTTCACTGTTTTTTTCTTTCTGTTTGCCTTCCTCTGGATCAATTAACAACTATTCTGCATATTGCAGATCAGAGGAGATCTTAAAATGTGGAACTTGATGGGCTAAAAGTCTTTTTTCAACCTCAATTACCATGTAACTATTACTTGCTCATTATAGTGGTACTAGTAACTTGCTCATCATAAATGATGGTGTCATAGAATATTTTGTTGAATTGTCTGTGCTGTCTCTCTCTCTCCTGATGCTGTGTCTCTCTCCTGCGCATGCGTGCCACTGGGTGGCTGTTTGGCATTCACGAGAGCATGCTTGCATCCAAAGGTTTAGTGACAACTCTCATGCCTGCGCAGTAAGCATTGCATAGAAATTACAGACAAGTTGTGAAATATAATAGTGGACAATTGAAAGTATGCATTATAAATGTTAGTGCAATTATTTCTGAAGAAATATGCATATATTTTTTTCCTCTTACAGTATTAGGAATATTAAATGCATGTTTAGTGCCAAATTACTTAAAATAAAAACTATGGCCCCTATTAAAATGAAGTTTAAGTTACGGGTTTGCTTAATTGATCATGCCCTGAAATGCTACTTACTGTTAAATGGATTACGGTTTTGGCTTTAGGCCATGTAGTTGTGGGCTTGTTCAATTTAATCGCTCTGTAACTATTGCAGATTATGGGCTGTACGAAGGCAACTGCGGGCTTGAAATTTGTGACAGTTACAGATCGACTAAAATTGAACAAGCCCGCAACTATATAGCCGAAAGCCAAAACCGTAACCCATTTAACCATGCAATCGTATGGAGCATTTTTGGGCATGACCATGATCAATTAAGCAAGGCCATAACTACTACAGTAAAACATGGAGGTTAAACCACAATCCCGGAATGTTGCAATCTAAAAAAATCAATAAATCTACTATTCTAGTCTCCCTCCCCTCTACTATTCACAGTTCAGTGATATGTATTAATCCATTGATTGCTGGTATCGATATAACACGGAAATTGCACATCAAAAAAATATTTTTGTATTGGAGATTTGCGAGCTTGAGACTGTTGTGCAATTAATTATAATGTCTTACATCACTTTCCCCATCTTTTAAAATGCAGTATTGATTTTTTATTTGCTTTTATAGTGCTACGAACAGGTGTTTAACCCCTTTGCGAGTCCTCTCTGGTACTCGTAGGATTTTCTTCTACATTTGCCATTTAGGGGTGTGAAAGCTATTAGTTTCATCAACACCAAGCTCTACTGTAAACCCACAGATACAGATAGGTTTTTTGGCTACATTTGTCATCTACGGATATGAAAACAATTGCGGGCTTGAGGTATTATAGCAAGTTAATAGCAATTTGCGATTTTAGCAATTGTAACCTTTACAGGATTGAAAGATCAAAAGCTTAGCTGGGTCGGAGTTATGATTTTGACAACTGTAGGGATTTTCAGCCTGTAACCTGGAGATCCATTGTGGGTAGCTAAAAGAGGACAATTTAATAGCAGTAACTTTTCGGGCTGAATTACAGTCTACAGTGACTACAATTTGGACAATTTAATAGGGCTAAAGTTTCCTTGAATTGAAAGATTGTATTATAAAAAAAAACATAATACAAAATGTTTTTCATCAATTTCCTATATACACCTACTGATATCAAATTTATTTGTTTTTTTAGTTTGGTTACTAGGTGGCGCCACAGTCCAGGAACAGCACAATCCACTTGATTAATTTTGAAAAACTTTGATGTAGTTCGTTGTACTCCCACAATGAAAATCTGTATCCAAAT
>CM050166.1:87999979-88023774 GCA_027410445.1 Discoglossus pictus
TCCTCCCTCCCCTGTGTCTCCTTCCTCCCATCTCCCTCCCCTGTGTCTCCTTCCCCCATCTCCCTCCCATGTCTCACCCCTCTCCATCCCATGTCTCCTTCCACCTCCCTTGTGTCTCCTTTACCCCAATCCCTCCCCTGTGTCTCCTTTCCCACCTCTCCCTCCCATGTCTCCTCCCCCCTCTCCCTCCCGTGTCTCCTTCCCCCTCTCCTGTGTCTACTTCCCCCCTCTCTCCCTCCCCTGTGTCTCCTTCCCCATATCCCTCTCCTGTGTCTCCTTCCCCAGCTCCCTCCCCTGTCTCTCCTTCCCCCTATCTCCCTCCCCTGTGTCTCCTTCCCCCTATCTCCCTCCCCTGTGTCTCCTTTTCCCCTATCTCCCTCCCCTGTGTCTCCTTCCCCCATCTCCCTCCCATGTGTTTCCTTCCCACCCTATCTCCTTTACCCCTAACTCCCTCCCCATGTCTCCTTCCCCCTATCACCCTCCCCTGTGTCACCTTCCCACCTATCTCCCTCTGCTGTGTCTCCTTCCCCATTATCTCCCTCCCCTATGTATCCTCCCCCCCTATCTCCCTCCCTGGGTCCTCCCCCTATTTCACTCCCTTGGGTCTCCTTCTCACCTATCTCCCCCCTTTGTGTCTCCTCCCCCATCTCCCTCCCCTGTGTGTCCTCCCCCATCTCCCTCCCCTGTGTCTCCTTCCGCCTATCTCCCTCCCCTTTGTCGCCTTCCTGCCCCTATCTCCCTTCCCGTGTCTCCCTCCCCCATGTCTCCTCCCCCCACATCTAGATCCCCATGTCTCATTTTCCCCTCTCTCCCTCCCCTGTGTCTTATTTCCCCCTCTCTCCCTCCACTGTCTCCTTCCTCCCTCTCTCCCTCCCTGTGTCTCCTTTCCCCCCTATATCCCTCCCCTGTTTCTCCTTCCCACCATCTCCCTCCCCTGTGTCTCACCACTCTGCACCCTGTGTCTCCTTCCCACTTTCCCTCACCCAGTGTCTCCTTCCACCCTCTTGTGTGTCTCCTTTATCCCTCTCCCTCCCCTGTGTCTCTGTGTCTCCTTTCCCTCTCTCCCTCCCCTGTCTTCTTTCCCTCTCTCCCTCCAGTGTCTTTTTCCCCCGCCCTTGTCTTTTTCTCCCCTCCCTCCCGTGTGCATCTTTCCCCCTTCATCCCCTGTGTCTCCCCCTGTGTCTCTTTCCCCCTCCCTCCCGTGTTTTTTCCCCCTCGTCTCCTTCCCCCTTTGCCTCACCCGGTGTCTCCTTCCACTAACTCCCTCCCATGTGTCTCCTTTACCCCTCTCAATCACCTGTGTCTCCTTTCCCTCTCCTCCTCCCCTGTGTTTTTTCCCCTTTTCTCCCTCTCCTGTGTCTCATTCCCCCTCTCCCCCACCCTGTGTCTCCTTTACCCCTCTACCTCCCTTGTGTTTCCTTTACCCCATCTCCCTCTCCTGTGTCTCCTTTACCCCTCTACCTCCCTTGTGTTTCCTTTACCCCTCTTCCTCCCCTGTGTCTCCTTTCCCTCTCTCCCTCCCGTGTCTCCTTCCCCCTCTCCCTCCCCTGTGTCTCCTTCCCCTTTCCCTCCCCTGTGTCTCCTCTACCCCTTCTCCCTCCTCTGTGTCTCCATTCCCCCTCATCTCCCTCCCCTGTGTCTCCATTCCCCCTTCCTCCATCCGTGTCGCCTTTCCCCTCTCCCTCTCTTTGCTGTGTCTCCTTTACCCCTATCTCCCTCCCCTGTGTCTCCTTCCCTCCATCTCCCTCCCCTGTCTCCTTCCCACCATCTCCCTCCCCTGTGTCTCCTTCCCCTCTCTATCCCTCCCATGTGTCTACTTCCCCACACAGATCCATCCTGTGTCTCCATTCCCCCTCTATGCCTCTCATGTGTCTCCTTCCCCACACATCTCCCTCCCCTGTGTCTCCATTCCCCCTCACATCTCCCTCCCCTGTGTCTCCATTTCCCACACATCTCCCTCCCCTGTGTCTCCATTCCCCCTCATCTCCTTTCCCTGTGTCTCCATCCCACCTTTCTCCATCACCTGTGTCTCATTTCCCCTCTCCCTACCCTGCGTCTCCTTTCCTCCTATCTCCCTCTCCCTGTGTCTCCTTCCCTCCATCTCCCTCTCCTGTCTCCTTCCCACCATCTGCCTCTCCTGTGTCTCCTTCCCCCATCTCCCTCCCCTGTGTCTCCTTCCCCCATCTCCCTCTCATGTCTCACCCCTCTCCATCCCATGTCTCCTTCCCCCTCCCTTTTGTCTCCTTTACCCCAATCCCTCCCCGTGTCTCCTTTCCCCCTCTCCCTCCTGTGTCTCTCCCCATCCCTGTCTCTACCCCTCACCTGTATCTTATTCCCCACTCCCTCCCTGTGTCTCCCTCCCCCATCTGCCTCCTGTGTCTCTTCCCCCCTCCCCTTTGTCTACTTCCCCCTCTCTCCCTCACCTGTGCCTCTTTACCTCTCTGCCTCACCCATGTCTGCTCCCCATCGTGTATTTTCCCCCTCTCTCCCTCCCCTTTGTCTTCTACCCCCACATGTCCTTCCCCTGTGCCTCTTTTCCCCTCCTTTGCCTCCACGGTGTCTCCTTTCCCCCTTTCCCTCCTGTGTCTCCTTTCTCCCCTTAACCTCCCCTGTGTCTCATGCCATTCCATGTATCTTACCCCCCTCTCCCTCCCCTGTATCTCTCCCCCCCTTTCCCTCCTGTGTCTCTTCCCCCTCGTGCCTGTTCCCCACCCTTTCCCTCCCGTGTCTCATTCCAACCCTCCCCTTTCTCCTTCCCACCATCTCCCTCCCCTGTGTCTCCTTCCTCCCATCTCCCTCCCCTGTGTCTCCTTCCCCCATCTCCCTCCCATGTCTCACCCCTCTCCATCCCATGTCTCCTTCCCCCTCCCTTGTGTCTCCTTTACCCCAATCCCTCCCCTGTGTCTCCTTTCCCACCTCTCCCTCCCATGTCTCCTCCCCCCTCTCCCTCCCGTGTCTCCTTCCCCCTCTCCTGTGTCTACTTCCCCCCTCTCTCCCTCCCCTGTGTCTCCTTCCCCATATCCCTCTCCTGTGTCTCCTTCCCCAGCTCCCTCCCCTGTCTCTCCTTCCCCCTATCTCCCTCCCCTGTGTCTCCTTCACCCTATCTCCCTCCCCTGTGTCTCCTTTTCCCCTATCTCCCTCCCCTGTGTCTCCTTCCCCCCATCTCCCTCCCATGTGTTTCCTTCCCACCCTATCTCCTTTCCCCCTAACTCCCTCCCCATGTCTCCTTCCCCCTATCACCCTCCCCTGTGTCACCTTCCCACCTATCTCCCTCTGCTGTGTCTCCTTCCCCATTATCTCCCTCCCCTATGTATCCTCCCCCCCTATCTCCCTCCCTGGGTCCTCCCCCTATTTCACTCCCTTGGGTCTCCTTCTCACCTATCTCCCCCCTTTGTGTCTCCTCCCCCATCTCCCTCCCCTGTGTGTCCTCCCCCATCTCCCTCCCCTGTGTCTCCTTCCGCCTATCTCCCTCCCCTTTGTCGCCTTCCTGCCCCTATCTCCCTTCCCGTGTCTCCCTCCCCCTATCTCCTCCCCCATCTACCTCTCCTGTGTCTCCTTCCCCCTATCTCCCTCCCTGTGTCTCCTCCCCCTATATCCCTCCCCTATGTCTGCTACACCACCTATCTCCCTCCCCTGTGTCTCCTTCCCTCATCTTCCTCTCCTGTTTCTCCTTCCCCCTATCTCCCTCCCCTGTGTCTCCTCCCCCTACCCCTTCCCTAGGTACCCCCTTATTTCCCTCCCTTGGCTCTCCTTCCCTCCTATCTCCCTCCCCTGTGTCTCCCACCCCTATCTCCATACCCTAGGTCCCCCCTTATTTCCCTCCCTTGTGTCGTCTCCTTCCCTCCTATGTCCCTCCCATGTGTCTCCTTCCCCGCATCTCCCTCCCCCGTGTCTCCTTCCCCCTATCTCTCTCCCCTGTGTCTGCTTCACTCCTATCTCCATCCCCTATGTCTCCTTCCCCCATCTCCCTCCCCTGTGTCTCCTTCCCTCTCCAGTGTCTCCTTCCCCCTCTCCCTCCCCTGTGTCTCTTTCCCGCTTTCCCTCCCCTGTGTCTCCTTCCCCCCTCTTGCTCCCTTGTGTCTCCTCCCCCCTCTCTCTCCTGTGTCTCTTCCCCCCCTCCCCTGTGTCTCCTTCCCCCTCTCTCCCTCACCTGTGCCTCTTTCCCCCTCTCTCTCCCCTGTGTCTGTTCCCCATCGTGTCTTTTCACCCTCTCTCCCTCATCCGTGTCTCTTTCCCTCCCCTGTGTCTCCTTCCCCCACATGTCCATCCCGTGTCTCCTTTCCCCCCCTTTGCCTCCACTGTGTCTCTTTCCCCCTTTCCCTCCTGTGTCTCTTCGCCACTCTCCCTCCCCCGTGTCTCTTCCCCCTTTCCCTCCCCTGTGCCTCTTCCCACTCGTGCCTGTTCCCCACCCTTTCTCTCCCCCATGTCTCCTCTCCCCACATCTAGATCCCCATGTCTCATTTTCCCCTCTCTCCCTCCCCTGTGTCTTATTTCTCCCTCTCTCCCTCCACTGTCTCCTTCCTCCCTCTCTCCCTCCCTGTGTCTCCTTTCCCCCCTATATCCCTCCCCTGTTTCTCCTTCCCACCATCTCCCTCCCCTGTGTCTCACCACTCTGCACCCTGTGTCTCCTTCCCACTTTCCCTCACCCAGTGTCTCCTTCCACCCTCTTGTGTGTCTCCTTTATCCCTCTCCCTCCCCTGTGTCTCTGTGTCTCCTTTCCCTCTCTCCCTCCCCTGTCTTCTTTCCCTCTCTCCCTCCAGTGTCTTTTTCCCCCGCCCTTGTCTTTTTCTCCCCTCCCTCCCGTGTGCATCTTTCCCCCTTCATCCCCTGTGTCTCCCCCTGTGTCTCTTTCCCCCTCCCTCCCGTGTTTTTTCCCCCTCGTCTCCTTCCCCCTTTGCCTCACCCGGTGTCTCCTTCCACTAACTCCCTCCCTTGTGTCTCCTTTACCCCTCTCAATCACCTGTGTCTCCTTTCCCTCTCCTCCTCCCCTGTGTTTTTTTCCCCTTTTCTCCCTCTCCTGTGTCTCATTCCCCCTCTCCCTCCCCTGTGTCTCCGCTCCCCCTTCCCTCCCGTGTCTCTTCCCCCCACCTCCCAGCACTGTCTCTTTCTCCCTCCCTCCCCTGTGCCTAATTCCCCCTTCCTCCCCTGGCTCTTCCCCCTCCCCTGTGTCTCCCCCCTGTGTCTCTTTCCCCCTCCTCTGTGTCTCTTTCCTCCTCTCTCCCTCCCCTGTGTGTCTTTAACCCCTCTCCCTCCTGTGTCTCTTCCCCCTCTTCCTCCCTTGTCTCTTCTTCCCTTTCCCTGTGTCTCTTTCCCCCATGTGTCTCTTCCCCCTCTCACACCCCTATGTCTCTCCCCCACATCTCCCTCCCTTGTGTCTCCTTTCCCCCTCTCTCCCTCCCGTGTCTCCTTCCCCCTACCCCTGCGTCTCTTTCCCCATCTCCTCCCGTGTCTTCTTCTCATCGCGAGGCCAGTAAAGTAGAGGGGGAAGCTCCCATTGTGTGGCAAACAGCATTGCCAGGCTTAACTTTTTATTAAGTCGCTAGTCACATATTATAATTGTCAAACTACAATTTGTCGTCGCGAGCCTTGCGAAGCGAGCTGATGAGGCATAGAAGCCTTCCGAGCTCGGAGGACTTAGGCAATGAGCGCCAAAGGCACCCATTGTCCAGTGAGTCTCACAAAGAGAGGCGAGCAGTTGAGGCATTGAAGCTAGAGGGACTTAGGCTGCAAGCAGGTGAGGAACTCGGGACTTAGAAAAAAAAAATCAGAACTAGGAAAAATACGAATGTAACGGGCGAACCACGGAAATCAAAAAAAAAAAAAAGCTGAATTAAAACTAAGCTAAGCACATTACGACCTCTGAAGAATGCCAAACTAGGAAAAATATGCGGGACTAAGAAAATACACACTGGGCGCCAGGCACGCGGGACTTTGAAAATAAACGCAACAGAACGATTCAGCAGATACACAGGGAAGGGATAGGGGGAGATGCTCAAAAGAGCATCTCCTCCTGCCTATTGTACAGGCCGCTCATTGCAGGATTCATTAAACTGCAAGTTTTGTGCTTATGAATTCATGAATTCATAAGCACAAAACTTGCAGTTTAATGAATCCTGCAATGAGCGGCCTGTACAATAGGCAGGAGGAAATGTTCGCAATGAGCCCCGAAGGCGATCATTGCAAAGCAGGAAAGTTAAAGTACATGAGGGGAGAGGCTCGTAATGAGCGCCAAAGCCACGCGATGTGCACCGAAGGCGCTCAGCGCGGGGCTTGCAATGAGCGCTGAAGGTGCTAAGAGGGCCAAAAGACTCGCATTGTGTGGCAAACAGCATTGCCAGGCTTCAAATTGTATTGCCGTAAGTTTTGACAGGCAAGTCGCTAATAGGTATATAATATTCCTAGTAAATTTCAGAAACTTTCCACTTACCTATTTGATGCCCTACAAACGGTCTCTCGATCTTCATTCGACAGAGACAACACTCACCAAAGTAACAAACAACATGCTCTCAGTCAAGCCCAAAGGCTACTTCTCTCTCCTAATTCTTATCTGCTGCTTTTGACAATGTTGATCTCCCTCTTCTCTTTCAAATCCTTCAGGCATTTTTGGCACATGTCTCTAGCAATTCTTCCAGTCCTCTACGTTTGACAGTTGAGGAATCACAATGCCCAGGCTTTGCTCCCCTTTTCTTTTCTATTTACACATCTTCCCTAGACAGTCTGATAAACTCATCTGAATATGAATATCAATTATATACAGCACCAAAATGTACCTCCCCTACTAGCCCGAATTACAGCTTGCCTACACCACAACCCTTCATGGATGTCCTCATGTTACTTTAAAGCTAAACATATCAACAAACCTCCCTTTGCTACTACCTGTGACGAAGTGCCCTTCGCCACTTTGGCTTGGAGAGGACTGTTGGCCAGCCTCCTGCCCTGCGACTATGGCCCTGGTACATGTTGCCCTGTAAACACAGTATTCGGCCATACCAGAGTGTATGTCACTCATTCTGGCCCTTTACATACAGGGGGGTCATTCGGTACTTGCCCTGTGTGATCCATGATACCACAGAAAGCTATGCCATGGAGCCCATTCATATAATGAAAGACTATGGGAAAGACTTTAGCTCCATGGCAATTGAACTGTGTGAAAAGGATCTGAGCGCTATTCGGTAGTTTTATGCGCTCAGACCCCAGCTGTAACGGAACTCATCACTGTTTTACCCTGTTTTATGATTATTTAATTCTTGGTTAAAATATGATCACATTGCTGTACTGTAGAAATGTTGTTTTATGTTCTACAGAATATATTGGCTCAGAATATCAAAGCGACTAGGCTAATAGATAATCCTGTTACAGATAAGAAAAGTCGATTGTATAAACTGTTTTCATTCTCAGATAAGAACAAAGAGGGCTGATCTAATTAATGTCTGATTGTATCCAAGTTGCCAGGGAGGTGTGACTCACCTATTGTCCTATATGTGTATTGTGTGGGGGATATGTGCAATGTCTGTGTGTTATGTGTAAAAACATACTTTTACTAACTTTTGAACCCCTGGTCTGATTCATGCCATTTTTGTATATGTTGTTCCCCTGGGTGAGAGATATTGAATGGTGCGGGACTTAAAGGTGTACCCCCTGTATTTGGGGTACATCCAGAATGTGGTTAAAATTGTGTCTGTTTTAATTGTGTTACCTGTTATCTGAGGGGAGGAGACGTGGGGGTTGAACCATGCAGATAATTGGCTGTTGTGATAATTATGTGGGTGTAGCCCTTCAGAGGGCAACATTGCATAAAAGGAGATTCCCTGTCATTAAAATATAGTTCCTCTTGACCCTTCAAAACGTAGCCTCGTCTCGTTATTTGAGGGGATCGCTATCATACTGGGGATTGCTATGCTTTTGCATACTCCCTTGAGCTGTAACTACTGAACGCTGGTTCCTGTCGTACTATCCTTGGAGTCTGTGGTGGTTTTGGTGTCCGGTGCAGTGCTTGTAGGCCTCGACGCAAGCTAGGACGCATCCATCAACGGAGGTACCCGGTCGGGGTGCCAGTAGATCCGTTACATTGGCTGGCAGCGGTGGGATGGCGTCCTAGTAAGAGGAAAAGCAGCCCGGAGACACTGGTAACGTTTGGAGTTACAAATTGAGGGCAACGCTAGTATCTGTACAGCGCCCCTGGCTATAGCAGGATGGAACCGGCTAGTTTTCGTACAGCGTTCCATGATGAGGATGAGGAGGAGGCCGCAGACTACAGGGATGCAGACAGAAAGGAACTCTGGTATGATGCCCTGGAAGATGCCCAATGGCGGCGAGGTGAGAGTCTCCCCAGTGATGAGCAGCGGCTACAGAAGCGTGTGGCGATGCGGATGTATCTATTGGGAGAACAGCCCCTGGATGAGTGGGTGACAAGACTAGAGACCCTGGTACGGCGAGAGATCTGGCTAGACAACGCATACCAGGCCCTCTGGTGGCATACCATTCGACTTACCCCCTGGACGGCTGAACACGACTTACCGGAGGGAGATGACTATGATGGCCCGGGATTATTATGGGATGCCTTGGAGGACGACATTGATCTTGGCAGCACGGAGGAGTCTAGGTTTTGGGACATCTACGACTACCGGATGGGCATGTATGTCTGGGATGATGAAGGCGAGGTGAGCAAAGACATGACCCACCTGGTAACAATAGAGTGGGAGCTGGAGCAGGACTACCAACACCTGCTCAGCTTCGTGCAGCCCCAACCTACTCGACAAGCAGAACCAGACTTCATTGACTGGTCCTGGGATGACCTCCAGATGGCAGGTAGAGATGGGACCAAGGTCTCTCTACCGGCCCTACAGGGGGCAGAAGGTGTCGTCCTTCCCCCCCAGCGGCAGTGTGAACCCCAGGGGGCAGGTGTCATCCTTCCCCTCCAGCGGCAGTGTGAACCCCAGGGGGCAGAAGGTGTCGTCCTTCCCCCCCAGCGGCAGTGTGAACCCCAGGGGGCAGAAGTTGTAGTCCTTCCCCCCCAGGTGCAGTGTGAACCACAGGGGGCAGAAGGTGTCGTCCTTCCCCCCCAGTGGCAGTGTGAGCCCCAGGGGGCAGAAGGTGTCATCCTTCCCCCCCAGCGGCAGTGTGAACCCCAGGGGGCAGAAGGTGTCGTCCTTCCCCCCCAGCGGCAGTGTGAACCCCAGGGGGCAGAAGGTGTCGTCCTTCCCCCCCAGCGGCAGTGTGAACCCCAGGGGGCAGAAGTTGTAGTCCTTCCCCCCCAGGTGCAGTGTGAACCACAGGGGGCAGAAGGTGTCGTCCTTCCCCCCCAGTGGCAGTGTGAGCCCCAGGGGGCAGAAGGTGTCATCCTTCCCCCCCAGCGGCAGTGTGAACCCCAGGGGGCAGAAGGTGTCGTCCTTCCCCCCCAGCGGCAGTGTGAACCCCAGGGGGCAGAAGTTGTAGTCCTTCCCCCCCAGCGGCAGTGTGAACCACAGGGGGCAGAAGGTGTCGTCCTTCCGCCCAAGCGACAGTTTACCCTGACAAGGGGAGACACCAATCTCCCAGACGGCGCAGATGGGACCGTGGTCTCTGCGCCCACAGCCTGTCCAGATCCCCAACTACCCTCACTGGGACAACCGGAGGAGGGGGTAAGTACAAATTCCCTTCCCCAGCTAACTTCTAATGTGGCCCCAGGGTTAACAGAGGAAATGTTAACCCCCACTGACTGCCACGTTTCCCTGGCTACTGAGCTGGAATATGTCCCAAGTACCCCAGCAGAAGAGCTGGCATCAGGGCAGAGTGCCGCTGGCCTCTGCCCCTCAAGTCCCCTCAGTGTGTTGCCCCATCACCACAGCGAAATATCCAGGTGCCGTAACTGTTTGTTGTGGGTGGGCTGCTCTTGCACTTTGTTGTTGTGGGGGGGCTGCTCTAGCACTGGTTTATTGTGGGTTGGTGGATCGTCTAACGGAGGCACGGACCGGCAGAAGGTCAGGTGCCTGGTTAGACTTCCCCCCAAAGGGGAGATGTGTGACGAAGTGCCCTTCGCCACTTTGGCTTGGAGAGGACTGTTGGCCAGCCTCCTGCCCTGCGACTATGGCCCTGGTACATGTTGCCCTGTAAACACAGTATTCGGCCATACCAGAGTGTATGTCACTCATTCTGGCCCTTTACATACAGGGGGGTCATTCGGTACTTGCCCTGTGTGATCCATGATACCACAGAAAGCTATGCCATGGAGCCCATTCATATAATGAAAGACTATGGGAAAGACTTTAGCTCCATGGCAATTGAACTGTGTGAAAAGGATCTGAGCGCTATTCGGTAGTTTTATGCGCTCAGACCCCAGCTGTAACGGAACTCATCACTGTTTTACCCTGTTTTATGATTATTTAATTCTTGGTTAAAATATGATTACATTGCTGTACTGTAGAAATGTTGTTTTATGTTCTACAGAATATATTGGCTCAGAATATCAAAGCGACTAGGCTAATAGATAATCCTGTTACAGATAAGAAAAGTCGATTGTATAAACTGTTTTCATTCTCAGATAAGAACAAAGAGGGCTGATCTAATTAATGTCTGATTGTATCCAAGTTGCCAGGGAGGTGTGACTCACCTATTGTCCTATATGTGTATTGTGTGGGGGATATGTGCAATGTCTGTGTGTTATGTGTAAAAACATACTTTTACTAACTTTTGAACCCCTGGTCTGATTCATGCCATTTTTGTATATGTTGTTCCCCTGGGTGAGAGATATTGAATGGTGCGGGACTTAAAGGTGTACCCCCTGTATTTGGGGTACATCCAGAATGTGGTTAAAATTGTGTCTGTTTTAATTGTGTTACCTGTTATCTGAGGGGAGGAGACGTGGGGGTTGAACCATGCAGATAATTGGCTGTTGTGATAATTATGTGGGTGTAGCCCTTCAGAGGGCAACATTGCATAAAAGGAGATTCCCTGTCATTAAAATATAGTTCCTCTTGACCCTTCAAAACGTAGCCTCGTCTCGTTATTTGAGGGGATCGCTATCATACTGGGGATTGCTATGCTTTTGCATACTCCCTTGAGCTGTAACTACTGAACGCTGGTTCCTGTCGTACTATCCTTGGAGTCTGTGGTGGTTTTGGTGTCCGGTGCAGTGCTTGTAGGCCTCGACGCAAGCTAGGACGCATCCATCAACGGAGGTACCCGGTCGGGGTGCCAGTAGATCCGTTACACTACCTCCGCATCCAGTATCTACCTTACTCTTCTTACTTCAATCCATCATGAATGACTCCAACTTCATCCAACTTACTCACCATGCCTCCTGAATCTCTCTGTCATTCTCTCCACTAGCTCCCTATAGAATAAGATTCAAAATCTTGACTCACATACAAAGTCCTCAAAGCATCTGCACTCTCTTACATCTCCATCTCCAAGTATACCCCAAACCAAGTATACCCCAAACCAACCCTTCATTCTTCTCAGGAACTGCTTCTAAAGGAAGCCCATCACATATTGCCCTCAAACTGGCTTAGGGATACATGCTGTTTCACTCTTCCATGAAACATAACCACCCCAAAGCCACATAGTAACTACTAGTTACTATCTCCCAGACTACTTTTATATCAATAACCTAACCATCTCATTTAGAATGTAAGCTCTCATGAGCACGGACCTCTTCTCCTTATGTATTAATTTTTGTTATTGGTTTATGTGTCAAAGCGAGGACCGCAACTTCACAACTCGCAGTTTGACAACTCCCCCTGCCCCAGTGATGCTCGCGATGAGCGCCATAGGAGCTCATCGCACCACATCAGCCCCCGCCAATACATTGCAGGGCTCAGAGGCCCCCCCAGAGCGCGCACTGGAGGCCGGGCTCGCTCTCACACGAGCTGGGGCGGGCATGGGAGGCGGCTGCAGCATAAGGTAAGGGAGGAGCAGGTGAGAAACATAGGAGGGACAGCTGTGGGGAAGACAAAGGCGAGGGAGAGGAGAGGGGAAGAGCGACACAGGGGAGGTTGAGGGGGGGAGAGACACAGGGGAGGGGGGAAGAGAGAGAAATAGGTGAGGGAGAGGAGGGGGTAAGAGAGAGACACAGGGGAGGGGGGAAGAGAGAGACACAGGGGAGGGACAGGAGGGGAAGAGAGACACGAGGGAGAGGAGGATGAAGAGAGACACGAGGGAGAGGATGGGGAAGAGAGACACGAGGGAGAAGAGAGACACAAGGGAGAAGAGAGACATGAGGGAGAAGAGAGAAACAATGCAGTGGAGGGGGGAGGAGAAGAGAGACAGGGGAGGGAGGAGGGGGAAGAGAGACACAGTGGAGGGAGGATAGACACAGTGAAGGGAGGAGGGGGGATAGAGACACAGTGAAGGGAGGAGGGGGATAGAGACACAGTGAAGGGAGGAGGGGGGATAGAGACACAGTGAAGGGAGGAGGGGGGATAGAGACACAGTGGAGGGAGGAGGGGGGATAGAGACAGTGGAGGGAGGAGGGGGGAGAGAGACACAGTGGAGGGAGGAGGGGGGAAGAGTGACACAGTGGAGGGAGGAGGGGGGAAGAGTGACGCAGTGGAGGGAGGAGAGAGACACAGTGGAGGGAGAGGAGGGGGAGAGAGACACAGGGGAGGAAGAGGAGGGATACAGGGGAGACACAGGGGGAGAGGTGGGGGAAGAGACACAGGGGAGGCGCTCATTGCGAGGCCCGTGATGAGCGCCTATGATGCTCATTGCAAGTCTTGTGATGAGTGCCAAAGGCGCTCATTGCGACGCCCATGATGAGCACCAAAGGCGCTCATTTCAAGGCTAGTAAAGTAGAGGGGGAAGAGATAAAGGGGTGGAGAGGCTCGCAATGAGCGCCAAAGGCGCTCATCGCTAGGCCAGTAAAGTAAAGGGGGAGAGGCTCTCAATGTGAGGCAAATACCATTGCCAGGTTTCAAATTTTCCTAACTAACAGTAAACTACAACTTGTAAGTAAAAGAGTTTACTTGCATCCTGTATGAGTCCTGGATGGTTTTCCAAGATGGCACTGCACAGCCACTATCATCTTAGCATTTCTCGTTTCCTAATTTTGCTTGATTCCTGTTTCAAGACTACTCAGATTTGGCTGATTATAAGCCTTTAAATCCCTGCTACAAAAAGTACTCTGTGCAAGTAGTAGATATTTCATTGTTTCTGTGAGACTGCAGGTGCATGTTATAGCTGCTTTGTGTCCCTGGATCTCATCTGTCTGCCTCTAGTCCTGCTATCAGATACTACGGTTACCCACTGGCTTTGAAAAAAAGTGTGCTTTCTGTAACAGAAACCCATCACTGTTATTATACCAAGGACATTATACCAGGCCAGGGAAGGGTTAACTGGACTATACGAGGCCCAAGGGTTAATCTTGGCTTTCCATCATCTTTGTGTAGAAATGGAAGTCTGCAAGGGACAGGAAGAGATAACCCAATTATCCATCTGCTTTGTTTGTAAACGCTCTATTGTGTAGAGAACCAGTCGGCTCCAGTGATGATGTGTTAAGAATCTAATCCAGTTACTAATTAAGTCTTTGTATGGCCAAAGGTGGGAGTATTCCATTGTCTTTGTGGAGACTCTCACCCCCCGTTCTGTATATATATGTGTGTAAAAGAATTAAAAATGTTGCCTGTTCTGAAAATCCACGGTGTGTATCGTCCATTGTGGAAAGAGGGACTTTTGGGACCGGGCTGCGCTATACTTGGCTATCTTTGTTATTTATTAGCGGAGATATTGACCTCTGATGTCACAGCTCCGTTACATTTGGTGGCAGTGACGGGATAGAAGCCAAGCCTCACAACGAAGCACCAGCAGCGGTTCGCATGGAGACGAACTACAAGTTTGGGTAAGGGACCGTAACCCCTGTACCGTCCACAAAGCCGCCCGGCTGGCCGACAAGCACTTTGACGCACGCCGCCAGCCCCAACCACCACCTCGCACCACCTCCCGATCCACAGTGCTGACCAACGCCACTGTGACCGGAATAACCTCAAGTCACGCCAGGGGAACCAACCCATCTGCTCCCAGGTACCCTTCTCGTACCCCGATCCGGTGTTACCAATGCCAGCAGACAGGCCATATGCAGTGGTAATGCCCCCAGAACAGGACCCGTACCCCCGGGGTGCGTCCGGGTCCGCCACCGCCAAGCAGAGCCGCAGCCCATTGCTACCACACCGAGCCCAGTGACCACGATGCCAACCACTACTACTCAAAGGAACAGCTAGGGGTGTTACACGAAGTAAACCCCGTTCAGGCAGCCTCGGACAACCGATGTCACCACCGACAACCAGTGTGGCTAGAGGGAAAGAATGTTTAAGGATTACGGGACACCGGAGCCACACTAACCCTCGTCAGACCCATTTGGTCCCAGACCAAGCCCATACCGGTAGATCAGTGGGCATAAGGGTAGCAGGGGGAGCAGTTCTCCGCTTACCCACTGCCAAGGTGCATCTGAACTGGGGTGCGGGATCGGGAGTTGTAACAGTGGGGTTGATGCAAAAACTGCCCACGGATGTACTTCTGGGGAATGATTTGGGCCCGCTCACTTCAACCTTTTTGCCCCAACCCACTATCCAAGACGTTCACCCCATAACCACCCGGCAGCAAGCTCGCAACTCGGATCAGCCCACACACTCTGAGGCTCAGGTAAGCAACCAGTACCCACCCCTAGAGAATCTGCCCTGGAATAGCCCCCTAGAATTTGGGAAGGAGGTAGCCATAGACCCCTCATTACACGTATATAAAGATCGGGTCATCTCCAGTCAGGCAGGGTTAGAGGGGGAACAGTACTCATGGGACAAGGGATTACTGTATAGGAATACAGAGAGGGTAGGGCCTGGGTCTATACCGATATTCACTAAGCAGTTGGTAGTGCCCCAGAAATATAGGCAGGAATTGCTCCGGATTGCCCACGATGTCCCTCTATCTGGACACTTAGGGGTTAGTCGGACTAAATACCGGCTAACCCAGAACTTTTTCTGGCCAGGGATATCCAAGGATATCCGGCAGTATTGTAGGACCTGTGACACATGCCAGAGGGTGGGTAAAAAAAAGAAAGCCAAACTTCGCCCCCTGCCAATGGTAGAAGAACCATGTAGCCGGGTGGCCGTAGACTTAGTAGGGCCCCTAAATAGGCCAAGCCCGTCTGGCAAGAAATATATCTTGACCATCGTAGATTATGCCATTAGGTATCCAGAGGCGGTGGCACTGACCAATATCCACGCTGAGACGGTCGCGGATGCACTGATGCAAATTTTCTCCCGCCTGGGATTTCCCCGTGAGATTATCTCGGATCAGGGCACCCAATTCACAGCTGAGGTCACCCACCAACTCTGAAGACTCTGCGGCATTAGGCCCATAGTGAACTCCGCTTACCACCCCCAGTCTAATGGCCTATGTGAACGCTTTAATGGGACGCTGAAACAGATGCTCTGGGCACCGACACTAGAAAGGACTGGGAAAGATTTCTGCCCCATTTGTTATTTGCATATAGGGAAGTACCCCAAGAATCCACCGGATTCTCCCGGTTTGAACTACTGTTCGGGAGACGGGTGAGAGGTCCCCTAGATTTAATAAGAGAACAGTGGGAAGGTGAGACCAGTATAGACGGTACCCTTATCGTCCCATATGTGTTGGAGTTTAGGGACCGCCTGGAGGGGTTGACCCAAATTGTACGCTCCAACCTCCAAGCGGCCCAACAACGCCAGCGCCGGTGGTACAATAGGGGAGCCAGGGACCGCAGCTTTCAAGTGGGACAGAAAGTTTTAATGTTAAAACCTGTCCGCACTGACAAGCTGCAGGCCGCCTGGCAGGGCCCATACAAGGTGGTAGCACAACAATGTGATACCACTTATGTGATTGGCCCGTGCTCAGGAGTAGGGAAAAAACGCATGCTCCATGTGAATATGCTAAAACCCTATCATGAGCGCACAGAGGATGTGGCAGCTATCTGCGCCCCATCCGCTGAAGATGTTGAGAACCTTCCCCTACCCAACCTCTTAGACGAGGGGGAGCAGACAGAGAGTTTAGGAGGGGTACCGTTAGGAGAGCGGCTGAGCCCACAGGAGCGTACGCAGGCACAGGAGTTGCTACGAGCAAAGGAGGCCACCTTCTCCAACCTGCCTGGGTACATCCCTCTGGCCACTCACCGGGTAGACACCCACAAGCAATTACCCCTATGCCAGACCCCCTACCGCATCCCCGAATCCGTAAAGGAGTCGATGCGGAAAGAGATTCAGGAGATGCTACATTTAGGAGTTATTGAGCACTCCGATAGTCGCTGGGCCTTCCCGGTAGTGCTAGTACCCAAGAAGGACGGAACGACACGGTTCTGTGTAGATTATAGGAGGCTAAATGCCCAAACCGTGTCTGATGCCTACCCCATGCCCCGGATAGATGAGCTCCTAGATAGATTGGCCCGAGGGCGATACCTCGCCACCATAGATTTGTGTAAGGGATACTGGCAAATTCCAGTTGGCGTTTGTCACCCAGTTTGGCCTGTACCAGTTTCGGGTCATGCCATTCGGGATGCAAAACGCTCCAGCCACGTTTCAGCGGATGGTAGACCGGCTATTGGATGGGCTCCAAGAGTATGCTTGTGCATACCTGGACGATATTGCCATTTATAGTGACCACTGGGAGGAACACCTGACTCACATAGGACTAGTGTTAGACCGCATTAGGGCAGCAGGGTTGACTCTCAAACCAAGCAAGTGCCACCTAGGGATGGCAGAGGTACAATACCTTGGCGATCGGGTAGGTAGCGGGCAGCAGAAACCCGAACCCGCCAAGGTAAAGGTAGTAGTACAGTGGCCCACCCCCCGGACCAAGACCCAGGTCCGAGCGTTCCTGGGGACAGCAGGGTACTATCGCAAATTTGTGCCCAACTATAGTGCTCTAGCAAAGCCCCTTACTGATTTGACCCGTAAGAACCTTCCTAGGCAGGTAGTCTGGGCCCCAGAGTTTGAACAGGCATTCCAGCAATTGAAAACGGCTCTGATCCAGGCCCCTGTGTTGGCTGCTCCTGATCCAACCAAACGTTTTCTTGTCCACACAGACGCTTCTATGTTTGGATTGGGAGCCGTATTGAGCCAAGTTGGACCTGACGGCGGCGACCACTCAGTGGCTTATCTGAGTCGCAAGTTGCTACCCCGGGAAGTAAGCTACGCCGCCATCGAGAAGGAATACCTGGCTGTAGTATGGGCACTCAAAAAGTTACAGCCATATTTGTATGGACAACCCTTTACCCTGTTTACTGACCACAACCCGTTGGTGTGGCTCAACCGGGTGTCTGGAGACAATGCCCGACTCTAGAGTCTAGCGCTGCAACCCTTTGACTGCACAATCCAGTATCGCCCGGGCAAGCACAACAGTAATGCTGATGGGTTGTCTAGGCAAACGGAACTAGAAAAGTGACCAACAAAAAGTTTTGTGCGGACCTCCCCAGGCCGATCCGTTGGGACTAGACCGGGTATGCCGGCTTATGGTAACGGGGGAGCAGTGTAACAGGAACCCATCACTGTTATTATACCAAGGACATTATACCAGGCCAGGGAAGGGTTAACTGGGCTATACGAGGCCCAAGGGTTAATCTTGGCTTTCCATCATCTTTGTGTAGAAATGGAAGTCTGCAAGGGACAGGAAGAGATAACCCAATTATCCATCTGCTTTGTTTGTAAACGCTCTATTGTGTAGAGAACCAGTCGGCTCCAGTGATGATGTGTTAAGATTATAATCCAGTTACTAATTAAGTCTTTGTATGGCCAAAGGTGGGAGTATTCCATTGTCTTTGTGGAGACTCTCACCCCCCGTTCTGACTGTATATATATGTATGTAAAAGAATTAAAAATGTTGCCTGTTCTGAAAATCCACGGTGTGTATCGTCCATTGTGGAAAGAGGGACTTGTGGGACCGGGCTGCGCTACACTTGGCTATCTTTGTTATTTATTAGCAAAGATATTGACCTCTGATGTCACAGCTCCGTTACACTTTCTAATTCTGACTAAAATCGGTTAACAGAAAACCTGAATACCATATTCTTCTTCTTCCATATTCTTGGATTCCACCTGTCTGCCCCCCAGTCCACTTCTGACTTGAAGAACCTGAACTTTCCCTATCTACCACCAACCAGTCCTGATTCATGCCTCATATTTTCCAGTCCTTACCACTTAGCTTAAGACTCATCTCTGCTTTCTCCCTCCTGTTTGAAACTTGTAGCAAAAAAACACGAAAACTACAAAGCTTTATGCTATACAGAGCCTGGGAATATATGATAGATTTATATTACAAGGCTGATTTTGTTCTCCAGGACACAGAAAAGTTAGAGTGTAAAATAATCCCTTGTCACTGCATCTTCCGCAGGATTCACCCAAGGAAGGAGTCGAAACCAGTGATGCCCATCTAGTTTCTTTTATTACAAGCTTGGAGAACACAACACAGATCATAAAAAAATGTGCAGTGGTTTTACCACATTTCACATTACCTTATATAACGTTTCTACAGAAGGTGGCAAAATATTGTTAAAGGTAGCATATACTAGAAAATAAAAATCTCTTAAAAGCATGTTGAAATACTTTTTGATATACATGCATTTTTCAATAAGGAATCAAATTATGAATTATTCCGTATTGGTCCGAATATAAGCCGCACTCGTAAAGTTCAAGGAGAAAAAATAGAAAAAAGATAGTACTCAAATATAAGCTGCACCCGTAAAATTGGAGAGAAAAAGACTCTCAAAGTAATCAGCCATTGCAAGAAACAGGCTTTCTAATTAGCACTGTAGCTTTTTTTGCAGGTTACAGGCTTTACAGGATGTTAGAATCACTAAAACCGTAAATCGCTATTCAATATCGCAGTCTCAAGCATGAAAATCGACACCCTTAACACGCAAATCGGCAGTAATTTTGCGTTCGCGAATAGAAGCCGCACATGTAACTCGCAAGCTCAAAAATCTGAAAAAAGGTGCGGCTTATATTCGGACCAATACAGTAATTAAATCTGTGTTTACAGGAGTCACAATAAAAAACAAACACATGTTGGATCACTCTCCAGGGTCTTTGCTTTGCTGTATGTCTGAGCCAATTCTTCCGAGCGCCATCTACCTGTACCGGTAATGCACTGCACCTGCTCACTGTGCCCATCTGGCTGTGCTACTACCTACCGCTAGTCTGTTTCTATCCTTTCTAAAAGTATTCAAGAGTTCGACTAAGTTAGACATTGCTTATTTGATGCTATTTCTTACAGGGCATGTGCAGTTGATTCCACAAGCACCTATGAGGCGGTGCTCTGCTTTCCTATGTCCCACAGGTCGCCCATTAGGCGGTGCTATGCTCCCCTGTGTCACACAGGTCACCCATGAGGCTGTGCTATGCTTTCCTATATCACACAGGTCGCCTATGAGGTGGTGCTCTGCTTTCCTATGTCCCACAGGTCGCCCATTAGGCGGTGCTGTGCTCCCCTCAAATTGTTTACATAACCGCCTCACTGACACTTGCAAACGTGGAAGGTGGAAAATCAAAATGAGACACTTACAGCTGCACCACCGAGGCACCGCCTCTTACTGTCAGCTACGCCCCCTGTCTACACCTGACCACGCCCCCTGTCACTAGTTCCCTAGCACTACAGACCCGCGCGCTTATTCCGATTCAAACGACACATTTTGGCACGAGATCCCACAAACATAGCACTAAAACTAGACTGGGGTGAATAGTCTCCTTCAATATCACGTGACGATGTGCGGATAGCCAATGGGAAGCAGGGGCCGCGTTGCGCAGTTTCAAATGAGTCTTTCTTCAGACAGGTTACAAAAAGTGAACGCGGGAAAATAAAGTTTGGCAGATTGACTCCGCCCACTTGGCGTCCTCTACAGCGTCTCTATGTGCTTATTGGACCCGCCCATTTGTCCGCTCCACGGTATTGGTTGTTGTTTCTCAGCCGCCTCGCTGGTCCCGCCCCCCTGTCAGCTCTGTGCTCTGTATGCCCGCAGTGTAGAGTGTTCGGGACTCTGGGAGAGCGAGCCGGGCACTAGCAGGCAGAGCCGTTGGTATCGTGACGCAGCTGGCATTGTACGGGAAAGCGGGAGAGGGTACGGGAAGCAGATAGCTTAGGACATGAAGCCACGGTGCTGCGGGACACCTGCCATAACCTGCATCGGTATACTGACCATTCACTGAGCTTGGGATTGTACAACTACAGGATGGCCGGGATAACCCGCAGGTGAGTCCAGGGGACATCGATAGGATCCTGATGATTAGATCAGGGACAGTGATCAATAGGATCCTGATGGTTAGACCATTGGACAGTGTGTCAATAAGATCCTGATAGTTAGACCATTGGATAGTGTGTCAATAAGATCCTGATGGTTAGACCATTGGATAGTGTGTCAACAAGATCCTGATGGTTAGACCATTGGACAGTGTGTCAATAAGATCCTGATGGTCAGACCATTGGACAGTGTGTCAATAAGATCCTGATGGTTAGACCATTGGATAGTGTGTCAATAAGATCCTGATGGTCAGACCATTGGATAGTGTGTCAATAAGATCCTGATGGTCAGACCATTGGATAGTGTGTCAATAAGATCCTGATGATTAGACCATTGGATAGTACGTCAATAAGATCCTGATGGTTATACCATTGGATAGTACGTCAATAAGATCCTGATGGTTATACCATTGGATAGTGTGTCAATAAGATCCTGATAGTTAGACCATTGGACAGTGTGTCAATAAGATCGTGATGGTAAGATCAGGGACAGTGATCAATAGGATCCTGATGGTTAGATCAGGGACAATGATCAATAGGATCCTGATGGTTAGATCAGGGACAGTGATCAATAGGATCCTGATGGTTAGATCAGGGACAGTGATCAATAGGATCCTGATGGTTAGATCAGGGACAGTGATCAATAGGATCCTGATGGTTAGATCAGGGACAGTGATCAATAGGATCCTGATGGTTAGATCAGGGACAGTGATCAATAGGATCCTGATGGTTAGATCAGGGACAGTGATCAATAGGATCCTGATGGTTAGATTAGGGACAGTGATCAATAGGATCTTGATGGTTAGATTAGGGACAGTGATCAATAGGATCCTGGTGGTTAGATTAGGGACAGTGATCAATAGGATCCTGGTGGTTAGATTAGGGACAGTGATCAATAGGATCCTGGTGGTTAGATTAGGGACAGCAATAGGATCCTGATGGTTAGACAAGGGACAGCAATAGGATCCTGATGGTTAGACAAGGGACAGCAATAGGATCCTGATGGTTAGACCATTGCACAGTGTGTCAATAAGGGTGCTGATGGTTAGACCAGGGGACATTGTATCAATAGGGTCCTGATGGTTAGACCAGGGTCAGTGTATCAATATGGTGCTGATGGTAAGACCAGGGACAGTGATCAATAGGATCATGATGGTTAGACCATTGAATAGTGTGTCAATAAGGTCCTGGTGGTTAGACCAGGACACAGTAAATCAATAAAGTTCTGATTGCTATTGGATCTGTTCATGATCTGCACACCATAAGTACAGTGACAGCACAAATATAGTGTGTATGAACCCTATGGAAACGAGCAAATGCCACCACATATTGTTCCAGTTCAAGCTGTGTCATTCCTTTTATCTTGTATCCACATATAAGATACAGTATATAGTACATGTGATCAGATCAGGAGGTAGCATGGAAATACACCTACTGTTTAGGATAATCAGATGGTCTGGTTAGTGATTACTATGTCTTTACTTATAATCATGTATTGGCTTTGGGTATGTTTTAGTAATTATGCCAAGACAGGATTGCAACAAAATAAGGTGGCATGTTTACTTGATCTTTTACAATTGTTTTCTTGTTGGCTTTTTATTGGTGTTGTGATATTTGTTATGTTTGACATGCTGCTTATTTAAACCACTAAGTTGTGTATACCATTGATTAGTTTACAACTATTAATATTATTATTCATTTTAAATGTATAAGCAGGTTGTTTATTATAGTTTTTTACTGCAACTGTGATCCCCATTGCCTCAACTTTATTAATGTTTTGCATGTCTTGTAAGTCATTTTATTGTGTAATCTGTTTATTATACTTCTACCTTACTTCAGTAATCGAGCTGTGGCTCTTTATAATATGGAGTAATAATTGGTGAGCTTTAACTATTTGTGCCACAGATTGACCTCCTTTATTTTAAGGTGATGTTGAGTTAAATGTTGCATTTTTCTATGAGATTTATTATGAATATACATTTATTTTAATTGATATTTTGCTATGATATTTTGAATGTGTTCATTGAAAGTTGCACTGATAACAATGGTATTAAGAATTTCTGATTGTGAATTATCCTATATGTTATCAAGCCCAATACTTCCCTTAGCTCTGTACAAGGGCTGTGTTATGTGTGCAAGAAATGACTATAAGGAATAAAAACCCATACAGAAGGAGTTTATGAATTTAATCTAAACTAGAACATCTCTGTATATTATCACAGTACATGAACAGGTATCTAACTAAAGTGTTAATGGTATATGTGTGTACACATTGGCCATGATACACTGAGCATTACAGGGAGCTCAAGGTGATTTACTGAAGGCCTTAGTGGCTATTATCTACTGGAAACAATATTGTACGGTGATGCTTAGTGAACTTTGGCCACTTTTCTTGGTAGTCAGTGTTAGAAACAGGGAAAATATCCATTTCATAGGTACAGGACTGGGTTGTTCACATGAGCTGCTTGGCTTTGGTCATATAAGATAATTGCAATACATTAAAATGTTTATGAAGATCTGTATTTTCAAGCTAATATGAAGATCAATCCTTTAAATATGCCATTTTAGGAATATATATATATGTATATATATATATATATATATATATATATATATATATATATATATATATATATATATATATATGTGTATATGTATGTATGTGTATATATATATATATATATATATATATATATATATATATATAAATAAATAAAGGGTGGGTGATTCTAGGTCTAATTTGGTAGGTGTTTTAGGAATATACATAAAGCATATCCATGAAATATTTATCTAAAAGTTTATTTTTGTATTCATTTAGACTTCCATTCTATAGAATTTAATATTAATATACATTTCATCTATATATTTAACTTTTTGTTATTGTATTGTGTGTTAAAGCAAGCTACTTTTATATTAAATGACTCATAAGTAAGACTAAAGTATTTAGTGTAGTACATGCTGTATTCACTACCACTTTCTTCAAATTAACTAAAAAAATAATAAAGCTATTTGCTGGCAGTTAGTAGTCAAATGTTATACATTGGCATACGTCACATTTTATTTAATGTGTAGAGTAATTTTATTATTATTTGATCAATCCTTTTCATACAAACATTCTTATTAATGCATACAGACTATTGGAATTTAACCAAAATATTCTTACTTCAGAATATATGTAATGTGTGGCCTAGTTCTTTTTCTGCATTATGATATTCAGTTTTCTGATTGAAACTTACTTTTTGTCCCACTGATTTTAGATATTAAAATAATTTAATTGTTTTTTTATGTTTTTGGTAGGTCATGTTGTATCTGTACATCCAAATATATTATGGCAAGGTTAATCCTAACATTTGGTATGTAATGAGGCAATTTGTTCCTTAGGGTTGATCTGGGGTTTTCTGTTCCTTGCACAATTTTTGCAAGTTACTGGTGTTGTGACACCAACAAACACTCTAATTTATTGATATAATTGTAGCTTTAAAAAGTGGCTTGCGATTATTAAATACTTGCTTTTTTGTATTTCAGCTACGTTGAAAGAAACTGGAATATTTTATATTTATTTTTTG